>JAVQJD010102204.1:0-17266 GCA_036023655.1 Nannoperca australis | reverse complement strand
AGTACAGAGACAAGTCCTTTGTCTGATGCAATTAGAAGGTCATTTGTAACTTTCACCAGTGCTGTCTCTGTGCTATGATGCAGTCTGAATCCTGACTGAAAGTCCTCAAACAGATCATTGTTGTAAATTTAATATTTAATGTTGAATGTGTAAAGTTGGTTGTGTCTAGTTTATTCATGTATGTCCACATACAGTTTATCCCTCACTTATAATGGCTCACTGATGTGTCACTCAGCACTGCAGCTGTACAGACGACTGCTCGTCCAGTGCCTGCATGTGTGGCCAGCTCAGTCTGCGATGTTGGTATGACAGTGTAAGTTTACAGACACAGAGACACACACACATCACACGGAGACACACACACACACACACACACGGAGACACACATCACACAGAGACACACACACACGCATCACACAGAGACACACGCACCACAGACACATACACCACACATACACATACCCCAGACACAAAGATACACACCACACATAGACACACATTTTACTTTAGTCCTAGTTCTGCCTGCTGTATTTACAGGTATTTACAGTTTTAGTTTTTTTTTTACAGTTAAGTTTTTAGTCAGAAATCGATTTAGAATAAAAATGGTGTGTCCTCTCTGAAAGCAGCAGCTACCTGTGTTGTTATCCCTGACAGCAGTTTGTAACACGTCTCTTGGTGCTCATGTAGGAGGGGCGACTGCCACTGGACTTCTGTCAGCGGGAGCCCCCAGTGCTGTTTGAGTGTAACCACGCCTGCTCCTGTTGGAAGACCTGCAGGAACAGAGTGGTCCAGAACGGACTGAGGTGACTTATTCCACTTTGTGAGGTGTTGCCTGTGTCTCTTCATCTGATAGCTCACTGTGGCTGTTTCTTATTGTAAAATTCCTCCTTTGCAAATACTACTGCATTCCCTGTAGAAAAACAACTCTGGTATCCTGGGGGATGGATTTTTATATGTATAAATTTGCACTGGCAGTGACTTAGATCAGCAAATCTAGCTTCACCTGGGTTGTAGTAATAGTGAGGCTGCTGTCCACTGAAGTGTGTCTTTTTACACAAAACAGTATACAGCTCTCTTAATCCATCAAGTTTCAGTATTTGAAGATAATAGAAAAACACAAGAGACTGGGCTGCTCCCAGAGACTGCATACTGACATACTGTAGGCTCCATGTGTAAATCAGTCCAAATACAGATGTGTTTTAATACTCTTTTGTTTTCACTTTTCACAAATTTCATTCCCGTTTATATAACGGTTAAAAGGAAACTGGTATTTTGCAACCTGGGCCCCATCTGAATGACTAATAGCTACCAAAAGGTTTGGAATTGGTCCAGTAGATTGCCTCCGCCGGCATCTAATCCTTGCGAGCACAACCTTTTTGTTAAAGAGTAAGATCCTGTTTGATTAACAAGAAAAACTTGCACTGAAATCTCATGAGAGGTTGAGTTGTTGCAGGAAGACAGATGGATCTTACTCTTTAACAAAAACGTCTGTCTCTACAGAGATCCTTTCCATAGTGTTGTCAGATGTTTCGCAGATGCTAGCAGATGCAATCTATTGGACAAATTCAAAAACGTTTGGTACGTATTAGTCAAAATGTAAAGGTAGAGACCGGTTTTAAAAATGCCTTCCCTTTAAGAAATCAGCTTACTGTAGAAAGCCATCTGTCACTTGGTAACTTAAATGCACAGATTTGGTTTTATGTAATTTTATTAATTGCCAATGTGTTTAGTTATATGCACTGAATAGGTGACACCGTGACCTCAAAATGGGTTTTTAGCCATAGAGATTTCACACAAATCCTGAGTGGGACTAAACAATGAGAAAAGAATAACTAGCACAGTACAGGCCAGCCTTTATCTCGTTCATTCTGCATTTCACTTCCTGCCTCATTCTGCATTTCACGAACCATGGGAATCACATGGCTGCAGACAACATGTTGAGCGCCCTGAGCTAATCGGGATCTTGTTGGTGAGTTTCACCTACAGCTCCATAGAGCGGCTTTGCATCTGAAAATGGAAAAAAAACACCACATTTTGTGCAGCTATACTCTCTAAGAACAGTAATCAAGTACATGTGTCCCTGTGTAGCCAAAACATCTCAATAATCAGTTCAACAGTGTATGTATCCTAAGCATAGTGATAACTTCCATTCAGAAAAATACACTTCAGTTCCTTCAGTATTCACTACATATATTATGAGTCTTGGTGGAGGTATACACCATTTTTTGGTGTTCATGTTCTCCAGAAGTGTGCTGCTAGATGAGATTATTACCGTGTTTGTTTCAGAGTCCGGCTGCAACTGTTCAGGACACACAAGATGGGCTGGGGAGTGAAGGCCATGCAGGATATCTGTCAAGGAACATTCATTTGCGAGTGAGGACAGAATTCTGTGTTTCCCAGCATGAAATATTGAACAGAATCTGCGCTCTGAGCTCTCTCCCCCTCATGCTTCCACAGGTATGTCGGGGAGATCATCACTGACTCAGAGGCTGACAAAAGGGAGAACGACTCTTTCCTCTTCACCCTCGACAATAAGGTGTGTGAATTAGTTTCCGTAAATGTTTAAAGCCTTACTTAGGTAACCCTGCATGTTGCTTCTGAGACACAGAGGCACTTGGTCATTCTGTGAAGTAACAAAAGAAATTATCTGATAGAGTCCAGCTTTCTGCAGACAGAATGCTCAGGTATCTCAGATGGTTCCTATTTCCTAGTTCCTTTTTATTGGGGTTTCAGCTGACAGTACAGTTTAATTCAGCAAGTAGAACATATAGTGTCTGTAGTGGAAAAAACAAAGTTAGATAGGGGCTTCCTACTATGACTCACAATCAGATTTTGGGTAAACGGTGAATCTGTGGCGTCTGAATACGCCAGGACACAATGTCATGTAGCTTGTTACAGATTTAAATCTGGCTCAGTACAGAAGCCGTAACAAGCCAATATTGTGTGATGCTGTAATGACAGTGCTGTAGGCCTGTGAAAGTGTCACACACCTAATGGTTGCCAGCCCACATGTGCTTACAAGACACTACTTAACATTCAGACATCAGAGGTCAGAGGAAACAAATCTCTGTCAGCAGCCCTTTGGAAGCTAGAAAGATGGAATCAAACAGAAACAGTACTGGTGTATAAAAAAAAGAACCCAGTTGAATTTTATTGACATAACATAATCAAGAACATGACTTAATCACTCCACATTTTTCCCTTTGTGTGCGCTCCCTCAGGGAGCTGGCAGGGACAGGACAGGTCTGATCCACAATGCAACAAATATGGTTAGATTCACTGATTTGTACTCACTGGAAATGAAAGGATAATTCTACTTTATTAATATTATTATTATTTTGGTGAAATGTGTCTATCGTTTCTGTGAGTAATTATGACCATCTGTCCTCTATGACCGTCTGTTGTATAGATCCATCACAGTTTACAGAACCACTTCCTGCTTTTTCAACTTTGACCTGCTGTACTTACTATTGCAATGAGGGGTTATTAATAATTAATAAAGTGCTCTTGATCTGGATAAGCTTGTCAAACTAACCAGAGGCTGCATGTGACTGACGTGCTGACATGTCGTCTTGTTCAGGTGGGAGATGTACACTGTATTGATGCAAGGCTCTTTGGCAACATCGGCCGCTTCATCAACCATCTGTGTGAGCCCAACCTGCTGGCTGTGAGGGTGTTCACCATGCACCAGGATCTACGCTTCCCCAGGATAGCCTTTTTCTCCAGCAGGCCCATCAAAGCTGGAGACCAGATAGGGTGAGTGGTGAACTACACTGTCTTCCTTTTCCTGTTCAGTAGAGAACTTTGAAATCCACATAACGTGATGGACTGGTGTCTCTTCCTCACCAGGTTTGACTATGGCGACCACTACTGGAGGGTGAAGAACAAGTACTTCAGCTGCCAGTGTGATTCTCTCAAGTGTCGCCACTCGGCTGCCAGCAGATAGAAACACGCTGGTGACCACCGATCCCTCTTTCTGTCTCTATGACCTCTCTAATGTCAGAAACACTGCCTTCTGAACCACATAGTGATGCTTTGATTAGGTATACAGGATTCTCTGGTGAATGAAAGATAAACGTTCAAATCTGTCACCGGAACACAGAATCTACTTATTTATACACCTAATGATGTATTCTAAACACTGCAGCCTGTCACCAGCCTAAAATACTCTATAGTTGAACTAGTTTTAAAGAGCCAACAATCAGGTTAAGAAATCTTAACAGATGATTTTAACAATAATGGACTCTTCTTTTATTACTGGAAAGTGTTATATTTGTGGATTAATGAAGTGAAGTAATGTTTCTGCTAGTCTGATCTCTTCTACGAATGTGCTTTTTACTACATGCCTATTTAGCAATTAAAACCATTTTTAAAGCATTGTTTCCTCTTGATTCTTATGGTGAACTTCAGTTGACAAGAGAAAGTAGAGACACATCTTCTTTCTTTTCTCCCAAGAGAAGAAGGGAGGTCCAACACTGATTGTGGGTGACAAGGCCTGACTCACAGCTGGCTTTCCAGTCCATCCCAAAGATATGCAGGCCAAGTTCTCCCACACTAAACTAGGAAAAGCATTTCTTTATGGAGCTGGCATTGTGCATGTGAGCATTGTCATGTTGAAAAAGAAAAGAAAATTCCTGATCCAAAGTTGGAAGCACACTGGTTTGCTGGAGCGTTAACATTTTCCTTCATTGGTATTAATGGCCATATAGTGTAGTTATCATAGATATCAGACAATTGCACAAACGAAATACTGAATTCATTTGTATGGAATTACTGACTACTGAATTGTAGAACTGTCTCCACTATAGGTGGTAAGATAATAGAGGTGAGAGTCAAATGTGAAATTACAGTCATTAGTCTTCCACATTCTCCATCTGAGATAATTTCAAGTGAAACAAATTGATTGAAATTAAACTATTCCTCATTGTCCTGAGAACTGTTGGAAGTCTCCTGAAGTCTGCCTGGAGTGTGAAAACAGCAGAACATGTTAAGTTGCCAAATACAGATGGAGGTCCTTCTGTTTGTGCTGCTCCTATGGACAAAATAGTTCATGCACACAATCACAAACAATGTGTTCTTGTTTTTATATCAATAGGCCATTGAATTGTGAAGTGTAAAATAATGATAGAAAAGTGCATTTTCAAATTGCTTAAATTATTCATAAATAGCAAAAATCAGCTGCTTACAGTTTATAATAAGATTGTTTTCCCAAATATGTACTTTCAAATACAAGATACAGTTCAAGGAGGGGAAACCTTACATATCATGACATAAAAATTCACAGATTCCCTTTAAACCAAAGCTCCTAACTTATGGAACTGTAAGTTAACCAGTTTGTCATTTGGTTAGAAAGGATATCTTTAAATTTTTCCGGTGTGTTTTTAAAACATTATGCTTATACATCTATGCTTTATAAGTGTACATATATCTTGAATATGTCAATTAATTTCAGATAATTTAGGTAAAGGTAATCAATAAACCTTTGCTCCCTTTTCCTGTCCCTCCACAGTCATTTCCATTATTTCCCATATTTGCTTTGCTTTTCAGATGTGAAAATTAACACAACTCAATCATCTCAATTGACCTATTTTGCAGTTGTATGTCAATAACAATAGTTAGAAATATACACTGCATTGCTTTCCATCAACAATTCATTTTTTAAGACATATTGATTTTTCTTTATAGAATTTGCTTCTAATATTCAACTAAATTTCCCACAACAGATGTTTACTTGTTTTAGTTTGAAAATGTTGCCTGGAAGTTGTATCCTCCTCCTACCTACTGTTTGGTGTATGCTGGAAACCAAGTCGATATACGAGTTTAATTGAAACTGCAATTCCTTCCATGTTTTATTAGTTTCATTACATTTTGATTTAGTAGGCATGCTTTGGTCCTATATTAACATAACCACGCTTTTATTTTGAAAGTAGTCACGGAAACCTTCTTTATTTCGTGTAACTTCACCCCGGTCTGTCTCTCTCTCACCTCCTTGTTGCTATGGAAACAGGGCCGGTCTCCTCGGTCACGTGGGGTCTGTGGAGAAAGTGCTATCTCTCCATTCACATTAAGGACGAGTTTCTAAACAAGCTGCCCAGCCGGTGTGTGTTTCTTCAAAGAAGAATCCTCCTGAAAAATTCACTCACTGGTGGAAAATAACGCCATGTTTTCTCTGCTTTTGTGTTAAAGTGTCAGTTTTTGTACTGGGCTTTTGTTAGAAGACGCATCCTGTAGCATGGACTTGAGGCTACAGGATGAAAATTGATGCATCATGGAATCTGATCATGTAAACTTTGAGCAACAATTTAATGTGTTTGTTGAGAGTGACAGCATGGGATGCAGCAAAGAGGAGGAGGAAACAGACTAACGCGGATGAAAAAGAGCCTCTAGGTCTTGTTGTGGTGAATGTTTGACTGCTGTACGTGGACGACACACGCACCTGAGGGACCTGGGGGACTGCACGACAGTGTATGTTGTGATGCTTCTTCTCCATTTCTTTTCTGCTGTCACTTTTAGTTTCTCCTGCAACATCTGTGCTAGTTCAGAATGGCTCGCTTTGAAGACGAACTGTCCAACCGCTGTCCCGCGGGCCCGAACAGAGGGGCCAGCCGCCCGCCGGGCGCTCCGGGGGTCCAGAGGATGTACAAGCAGACGATGGCCCAGAGAGCCAGGACCATGGCTATTTACAACCCCATTCCAGTCAAACAGAACTGCCTCAGCGTTAACCGTTCTCTGTTCATCTTCAGCGAGGATAATATCATACGGAAGTATGCCAAAAAGATCACGGAATGGCCATATCCTTCCAGTCCAACCTTCCTAGATGCTGTTATATCCCGTGTAATGCTATATCACCGCCGAAAATATGTCCATTTAAGATTCCTTGCTTGTCGAAAGAAGACACATACCTAGGATACGATACATGATCTCAAACCCAACGGAATGATAGGACCTTAGATTCGGCATATTACCAATATGCAAAGAAGCGTTTATATAAGTCAAATCTGAAACTTGCACAGTTGGCTCTCCTTACAGGGCTGGGCAGCAGCTTGTGCCACAGTTGGGAGCTCCTCAGTCGCTTTTCTGTACAATTAATGTCCTGCCAGGTGAAGAAAGCGAACATTTCTAATGGAGTTTGGCTTCAGTTTTTCCATATTTCATAAACAAAACTTTAATTGACAAGTAATTAGCAAAAGGTAGACCCTTTGGAACAACTGAGAGCATACCATGTTGCTTGGTGTTTGGACTTAAGTTCATTCATTTGTTTTATGCCAAGTCTTCTACTACTGGGGTTTCTTGTTTTCTTAGACTCGCATTTGAAAAAGAATGTGTGTCAAGGGTTTTTCATCTGGTCATGACAGGCATCGTGCATCCTGTCCTAATGCTGGATTCATGAATTGGATTAGGATATAGAGCACATGGAGGCAATGTTTGAAGTTGATTTATGGACTTGTCTCACCATTGTGTCGCTGACAGTTCTGTTTGAAGGCTGTAGGCTGCAGATGGTGCTGTCCAGGGTGCTGAACTCCCAACAAACAGCAGGCTGGCCTCAGCATTGAGGCGGTGGCAGTCTGCATGGTTGCTAAAAAACGCAGCAGGATGCAGGTTTGAAAGTACCCGCTGGTGCATTTTTAATTGATGAATGAATGAGAGCATGCGTGCCACCTGTTGAGTTTTGTGTGACTCACAGACAACATAATTTGTCACTGGTGCAGATTTGAGTCCTTTCTGAGGAGAGGTCAGTGGTATTATGACACCAGATATTTGAACGTGTGTTATATGTGTTGTGTAATGGCCCCCTTTACTTAAGTCACTGGTTGGTGACCCCCGGTGCTGAGCAAACATTAACATGCTTTGATGTCGCAGTGCATTACTGAGCCCTTTCTGCAGATGCAGATCTATTGTGGCCCTGAACATCTGGAGCCCACCCCTCGGCAGACCTGGAACAGTCCTGAGGGGATGGTGCTAGTGCTAATGACACAACAGCGGTGCACTGCAGGGGGTACAAATGTGTGAATAATTTCTTGAACTAGCCAGACACTCACCTCTTCCTCAATACAGCAGGAATGTGACTATGGCTCACAGTGGCTTTTCTGATCATTGAAGATCATTGAGGACTGTATGGGAATATAAATAAAAGTTCAGTTTACTTGTCATGGGGAGTAGTTTTATAATGTCTTCTGTTGCAGAACCCTGGTGGTGTCTCAGCCTTGTGACTTAAAAAATTTAACAGGAAGTCTGCATTATAAATTGGGGCTGTGGGGTTTGAGAGAAGCTAGTATTAATGAGGTGGGGTGGAGGCTGATGGGGGTGCATGTTGTAATGAAAGATGCTATCAGATCTTTCATTACATATTCCTATGGAAATATAGGATCCAGTGTTTCTGGATTTTGACCCATACTAAGGACTCTACCTCTTTGACTTTCTGTCTTTTACTTAATGTGGACTTAAAGTATTACTGTGTCCCAATTCCATATTCCATACAAACTGCATACAGTCATTACTATACGTTTGTTTTAGCAGTTAGAATACAAAAAATCTACTTTACAGTTTTATACTAACAGCTAATTGTACAATATGTGCACCATTGGATGTCAGTTACAGTGCGACTTTCCAATGTTACTGACAATTGCACTTATTTCTAAGGTGTCACTAAAGCTGTGAGCAGCTCCTCCATTTTGTTTGTGCATTGCATTGTGGGAGAAAAGTATACATCAACAGCACACTCAAAAAACAAGCATTGTTACCATGCAAACAAAATATTTTGATTATACTTTATTGTGTCACTCAAAAGCTGCTTAGCATTGCTGTGTAGTATGGATTTGGGCCCTACAGTATTGTTACATCTTATGCTGCATTGCATTCTGGTATGTTAGAGTATGTTGGCTCTCCTGGTATGAAAGAGAAAAGCTCTGATCATGAAAAAGTGACACAAAAGCAGACATTTACCATTGATGCATGAGCTAGACAAGAAAGTATCTGCTTTAAAATGCAACAGTTGCTACTTTAAACATTTGTGGATGTTACATGTATTATATTTGTAAAAAATATACAAAATCAAAGGACTTACTTAGGTCCAGAAAGTATTCCTTTGCTTTTATGTACTGGTTTGATGGCATGCTTTGTGTTTGCATATGTAGCAACCTGTGAATTCCTTAACACTCTTACTCCATTTGAGTACTTGATCCTGGCCACCATTATAGCAAACTGCATTGTGCTGGCCTTGGAGCAACACCTACCGGCCTTAGACAAAACACCGATGTCAGAGCGTTTGGTAAGTAGTCACGTTTCTCATTTCTTACTGTAAAGTGCTTCATGTCTCATACAGTAGAAAACACTTATTTCTCTTCACACATTGACCGATTTTGCAGAAGCATTTTGACATTTTTAAGCTTGGTTGACATTTCTCTGTAAGTGAAATGATTCTAGAATTGGCTCCAGTTTGTACAGCAGCTCAAAGAAACATGGTGGTCTAGTTACTTTCAGCTACAGACTCAAGTAGCCATCAAGTAATGGCTTCTGCTCTACTTAATCAATGCTTCTGCAGAACCCCGCAGAGCTGCCTTTGATCCCCCCTGTGTATCATTACCTCAGGTAACCCCTGCTGTGCCGCCATACCCTCACCGCAGCTCTCTTGTTAAATCTTTCCATTAAAGAACTGAGGACTGAACCCTTCTTTCCAATAAAAGAGCTAGCAGTGGCTGTTTTTAAGAATGAAATGTCAAGGAGCCTCCCAGCTGCCTGCGGCCCCCACAGAGTTCATGATGATGTCAAGTGATCAGATGTGTCATAAGGACTGTGTCACTGCATTATAAAGTCTCCTATTGATCTTGTCTGCCTTTACGTAGCTATTATGTAGCCCCAATAAACATGCTGAAGACAAATTAGTATGTCTTGGCAGGGAGCTGTGGCTCTGTGTATGCTAGGGCTGCAGCTAACAATTCTTTTCATTATAGATTCATCTGCCAATTATTTTCTCTATCAATCAATTGATTGTTTAATCTGTTCATTTCCAAAAATGTGAAAGAAAGAAGCCCATCGCAATTTCTCAGGAGGAATGTCTTGTTTTGTCCAAACCCCTAAGGTATTTAGATTACTGTAATATATGACAAGGAATGCAACAAGTCCTTTCATTTAACTAACAAGTCCTAACATGTGAGTAGCTGCAACCAGCAAATGTTTGGCTTTTATGCTTGAGAAATTACTGAAATTATTTTTTGATTATCAAAATAGTTGAATTATTTTCTGTAGGTTGGCAAATCAATTGACAGACTAATTGTTTCAGCAATCTTACCTTTTCCGCTTGTGACCAGGGTGAAGTCGAGGTTGAAGCCTATTCATTCTAACTAAAAGGATATATTCAAAGCCAAAAGCAGAAAATGCTAAGACAGGGGCAGTGTAACGTTGGAGATTTGTTAATACTTACTACTTAATAGTTGATACTATGTACTGTTAGTACAGACAACAGAAAAACACTGTTTTCCATTTTTTACCAGGCATTCAGATTGAAAAAACACAAAGGGCTGGGTTGGTGGGGGCGTGTTGTGTCAGGTACTGCTGAAATGATGAAATATGATCCATTACTTTCTAGAATTACCCCTTTCATATTACAGGGTAATCAGAAATATTACTGACTGGCCAACAACGGCCCTGCCGGATAACATTGCATTGGTGTTTGGCAAAAGTAAAGGCAGGTTCAACTTTATGCTGACGATAATGTGTTTCTTTTGTCTTAGCCATCTGCATCAGTATAGCCACTGTGCCAGTGCAGTGATCTCATTTAAATGAATTTCTGAACATGCCCACGCTTAGGGAAATATAAATGAATTAAGCAAAAATACAAATATAAACAAATGTTAAACTTTGTCTTAACACAAATACGATATTTGCGTAAAGAAATTGTATTATTGATACATTTTAATTCAGGGAAAAAGACAAATCTGACCAGACATTCAATGCCAGCTTTCAGTACTAGACAGTTTTTTCATTTCAGTCTGTACCTAAATGTATTAAGTATTAATACCCAGCCCTATGTGTGATGGGTCTTGTCAGTAACCATACCAAGAATTTTGAATTGAAGCTTCAAATAGACTTTTTTTTTTCAGTTTAACGTTTATTTAAAAAGACGACTTTTTTAACAAAACAGCAACTGGACTACTATGAAGTACTTACCGAGCAGGGCATTAGCCCGAATTTACACTTAAGTACAGTGTGTCCAATGTACCCCCCCAGAAATCCTCGACCTTTTTTTAATTTTATTTATTGAACTGAAAAAGTCTAAATACTGTTTCAAAACCTTCTCTACTCTCCCAGGACTTAATTTAGGTAGTGAAATAGTGAATCACTTATCTATTTATGTTTTTGGTTGGCTTAATAGAAGTCACATTTAAATATACTAATTCTAAAAAAATTGAATCACCCAATTACCATGTGTATGTTTTTAACTAAGTCCTTAGGTGCTTCTAAAACTCCCAAATCCCCAGAAAGAAATCAGACAACATGACTTCAGTGTCCTCAATGGTAGTTCTTCAGGATGTCACGGGACAAAGAAACCCTGAAGCTGTTGAGGAAAATATGGACACTTCATTGTATTGGAGGTTGATGACATTGACTGGCCGATATCTGACACGGCCAGATGGAAGTGTGTAATTTCATGAATCCTCCTTACTCTACTCTGCTTTTTCATAACAGGACGACACAGAGCCCTACTTTATTGGAATATTTTGTTTTGAGGCTGGCATCAAGATCATCGCCCTGGGCTTTGCCTTTCACAAAGGCTCCTACCTACGTAATGGCTGGAATGTAATGGACTTTGTGGTGGTCCTAACAGGGTGAGTAGCACTGGCCTAATGGCTTATACAGCTGCTAACTGTCAGAGCTGATGGCATCAGCGATTAATGAAGGGAGGGGAGAGCTCTGCTGTGTGTGTGTGTGTGTGTGTGTGTGTGTGTGTGTGTGTGTGTGTTGCGTTTCTAATGATCAGTAGAGCCCAGCCATTCCAGATGGCAGGGTGTTGTCTTCCTGTCTGAATAAAGGTGGTCCTGATAAGGTGGTATTGTCCACATTAGACATACAGAAGACCAGAGCGATATCATTGTATGTTCAGTGCTGAAATGACTGCAACACAGGATTTAAAGGAAATATTTGCTGTGGCATCCCATTGCACATTTAGAAATTATTTAAACCAAACACATTTTCCAGCAATAAAGCAGCACATTTTAATACCATAGAACAGTCAATGTTTAGGGTGGTTTACTTAAGTTTGCATTGGTACTTCTATCAAACTTATATATTTATTCAACCATTTGTCCATCACACGTAGCTAATATTATCCATTGCATGTAGCTAATATTTCGACCATTATCCATCACATGTAGCTAATATTTTAACCATTATCCATCACATGTAGCTAATACTTCAACCATTATTCATTACATGTAGCTAATATTTCAACCTTTAATAAATCACACGTAGGTAATATTATCCATTACATGTAGCTAATATTTTAACCATTTATCCATCACACGTAGCTAATATTTCAACCATTTATCCGTCCCATGTAGCTAATATTTCGATCATTTATCCATCACACGTAGCTAATATTTCAACCATTTATCCATCCCATGTAGGTAATATTTCGACCATTTATCCATTAGATGTAGCTAATATTTCAACCATTTATCCATCAAACGTAGCTAATATTTCAACCATTTATCCATTACATGTAGCTAATATTTCAACCGTTATCCATTACATTTAGCTAATACTTCAAACATTTATCCTTCACACGTAGCTAATATTATCCATTACATGTAGCTAATATTTGGACCATTTATCCATCACACGTAGCTAATATTTCGACCATTATCCATTACACATAGCTAATATTTTAACCATTTATCCATCACATGTAGCTAATATTTCAACCATTTATGCATCACACGCAGCTAATATTTCGACCATTTATCCATTAGATGTAGCTAATATTTCAACCATTTATCCATCAAACGTAGCTAATATTTGAACCATTTATCCATTACATGTAGCTAATATTTCAACCGTTATCCATTACATTTAGCTAATACTTCAAACATTTATCCATCGCACAAAGCTAATATTATCCATTACAAGTAGCTAATATTTCTACCATTTATCCATCACACGTAGCTAATATTATCCATCACACATAGCTAATATTTCAATGATTCAATGACTTATCCCTCACTTTTTGTTAATGATTTCAACTGTATATCAATTACTTTTAGCTATATCAACCATTTATCTGATAACCTTTTCCACATACTCCCTGAAGTACAAGTAACCCTGTTTGGGATTCACTGTCTTATACTACACAATAAGGCACATTAATGCTTCATGTCAGAAAACTACATTATTGGAGGACTTTTTGGAACACATTCATAGCAAATATTTCAACCATTTATCCATCACAAGTAGCTAATATTATCCATTACATGTAGCTAATATTTCAACCATTTATCCATCACACATAGCTAATATTTTGACCATTTATCCATCACACGTAGCTAATATTTCAACCATTTATCCATCATACGAAGCTAATATTGTCCATTACATGTAGCTAATATTTCAACCATTTATCCATCACACAAAGCTAATATTATCCATTACATATAGCTAATATTTTGACCATTTATCCATTACATTTAGCAAATAATTAAACCATTTATCCATCACACGTAGCTAATATTATTCATTACATGTAGCAAATATTTCAACCATTTATCCATCACACATAGCTAATATTTTGACCATTTATCCATCACACGTAGCTAATATTTCGACCATTTATCCATCACATGTAGCTAATATTTCAATAAATTATCCATCACTCGTAGCTAATATTTCAACCATTTATCCATTAAATGTAGCTAATATTCCAACCATTATCCATTACATGTAGCTAATATTTCAACCATTTATCCATCAAACGTAGCTAGTATTATCCATTACATGTAGCTAATATTTTGACCATTTATTCATCACACGTATCTAATATTTCGATTATTTATCCATCACACGTAGCTAATATTATCCATCACACATAGCTAATATTTCAAACGGTTTATACTTTCAGCAAGCTATTTCAATGACTTATCCCTCACTTTTTGTTAATGATTTCAACTGTATATCAATTACTTTTAGCTATATCAACCATTTATCTGATGACTTTTTACACATACTCCCTGAAGTACAAGTAACCCTGTTTGGGATTCACTGACTTATACTACACAATAAGGCACATTAATGCTCCATGTCAGAAAACTACGTTATTTGAGGACTTTTTGGAACACATTCATGAATTATTTTCATTTTCAAAATGATTTCATGGTCTATTTTTCTGGTTTAACCAGTGAATTCTTTAGTTTATAAAATAGTAAATATAATGACAAATCCCAGTGACAACTTACCAGAGGCAACAAAAAAAACCTACAGTGAAATTATTCAAATGTTGAGTATTTTTACTGGGTAAATTGAAACCTTTAAGCTGTTATCAAAATTATGATTGATGAATACTCTGTTGTTTAACTAACTGATTAACTGAGTAATCCTTCAGTACTATGCAAAGCTGACATGGCGATAAACTGTAAGAGTGGTGTAGACTAGAACTGGCATGATGTTGACTTTGGTGCTCCCAGCACTTGATTGAACTGTTGATTGTACTGTTTATATTGTGCTACACAATGTTACCATTTAGTTATTGGTTTACACTGTAGAATGCCCAGCGGGTTTAAAACATGTTGCTAAACCTCGTTTAGTTTTTTCTTACAGTCATCTCAGACTGTCTGTGGAGTAAAATGAGAGGATCCCTTGGTGTTAGATGAGAAAGCTAGTACGGGAATAGTGCTGTTGGTGCGGGGGGATGGAGAGATGCAGAGCAGACGCAGCTGGAGTGTTGGGGGTTGGTGGGTAGGGGCGGGGGTAGTGATGGAGGATGCTGTTACGCTGCAGAAAGTCCCTGTGCACTTGCTGGTTCCACCAGGGATGGCCTGGCCTCGCTGACATAATGATACACAGATTTATTTGGCCCGTCTATTGAGGTTTGTGTCAGGAACCTCATTGCAATAAACAGAGCCTCCACCAATTCTCAAACCACTTATCAACGCCCCCGCCCCTCCCATTAGAAGTCACTGGGAGTCACTGAGCTTTTGTTTCTGCTGGCTGAAAAGAAGGGAAGGCAGTCGGTGGAAAATATGATAAATGCCATCCAATGGACTGAGTCTGGGTTTTGCCGGAAGCAGAAATCTGTTTGTGTGTGCCTGGATATGCATCCACAGGGATTTATGCTAGGACCAATGTTTTTACCTTTGCTACAAACCATTAGTTTATGTAAGCAGACCTTAGTATTTTAGATGTTTTCATGTTTTTTTTCCTACCCTTCAGGCTGAAATAGATTTCCATTCATTTCACTACTGTGAAAACAGAATATTTATAACTTGTTTAAAGTAACCCATTACAATAAAAATGTAAGCTTTTTTTAATGCAAACTTTTCAAATCAGTCTGCACTTTACAAGTGCACACGTATTTATTTGACAACACTAATAACCGACTTGATGGATTATCTACAGAAAGCACAAGACTACTGATATTCTATATTTTTCTTATTGTCAACAAATCTACTATCTGATATATCTCCTTCCTCTGGGCCATAGAGCTCCGTTGTTGTCCAAAATCTCTTAAAAACACATCAGTGAGCCACACTGCCAACTGTTACACCGGCTGACATGTTCCTTCATCACCATGAACACACACTGTAGTTTATTTGGACTCCCACATACATCATCCTACTGCCCTAAAGACTCACTACAGCACCAAATGTGGATGAATCAAACAGTTTCTGAATCTTTAAAAGAAATGAAACGATGTATCTGTGACCTGTTCATTTACATCTTACTTGGGAATGAATGTGCTTGGAACTGAGAGTCACAGAGAGGGCAGGGAAGTCAGACACTACAGGGAGACAGACAAACACATTGTGGGTTTTGGTCTTTTCATGGGATTTGTTGACAATAAGGAAAACATAGCATAACACCAGCCTTAACCTTTCAGCAGTTTTCAAATGTCATACCATTAAACTGGTCAGCAGTACTGTTAAGTGTGGTAAAGGGGAACAAAACGCAAATAGTTCATTATGTTTCACACAGGTAGTGAACTGGGATCTCTACTAAATTAAACTAAAACTGCACTTTTAGGCTGTAAATTGTGATTAGGAGCAGGTCAATACAGTATTTCCCCCCCACCTTTGTATGTGCATGACACAATAAACAACAGCTACTACAATATGCGGATGAGGTATAGTAAAAAGAAAATTAGCCAGGATGGAACGTTTCTTCGTCTAAGTTTGTGTAAGAATGTATGAGCTCTGTGTGGGAGGGTGTATGTGCATATATGCATGTATCTGATCTGAGCTGAGCGTGCTGAGTGTACAGGTAAGGGTTATTGACAGGTTGTCAGGGCCTGTATGACGCCAGGGCCCCTCCACTTTGTGTGTGTGGAGGGGAGTGGCCCGAGCAGGCATGATTGGATTGGATCTGAACAGGCTGACATGCTTACCATAATTGAATGGCCAGGTGGCGGATAGAGGCCATTACAGCAGCGGTCTGGGCATCTTATCAGTGCCAGCCTGCACTGACAGGTTGAGCCATGTTGTCAGGGTACACACTGGATTGCTAATGTATAATGTTTGCAGCTGATCGCATCAACGCTTAAACACGCATATACACACATGCACACATATGCCAACAAATCACTTCTTTATGATGATGTCCATTTCCTGCAGGATGTGCTGTATAAAAACCCATAGCAATTAGGCATTAGCAATGACTCACTGATTATTCATGGAATTCAGCTCATTTGGACACTACTTAAAAATAACAGCCCTAGATTGTAATATGAGCGTCTGATGGTCCACAGTTTTCTTTAGTGTTAAATCAAAAGTGAGGGTGGGTCTGCAAACACTGCAACAATAGGACAAGGGTTCAACTGTTATATGTACTTATATAGCTATTATTACATTGATGTTCTGTGGGTTCAACTCATGATTTATCATGAGAATGGTGAAAACAATGTGTGAATGTTTAGTACAACAGCATATAAAATCATTACATTTACACAGTGGCGGGCCGTGCATTACACACCTAGGCCTTCAGTGATGTCCTACTTAGTCCGACTTCAATAAATACCTCTCATAATACCATCATTTATGACACCACGTGACCACGGCTGGAGAAA
>JAVQJD010102202.1:0-25899 GCA_036023655.1 Nannoperca australis | reverse complement strand
CCAAGTTACACAACCAGCCCGCCATGCAAAACAGAAACACGTGCCTGTGGGCGGTGCTGAACAAATACAGCTTCACCGGACAACAAAGCGGAGGCTGAACGCGGCCCCGTCGCGGGCTCTTCTCGCGATCTGTAGCCCAACACTCGCCGGTTTTTAGGTGACGCGTCGCATCTGGAAATGAGATTCACGGACTCGACATGTGTTTTCCCTTTAGAGAGGACGATGCTGCGAACATGATCAACGCCGATGGCTTCTCAAAATGCGAGGCGACTCTGCGGGACGGAGGCAGGAGGAGGCCACCCGCGGAGATGCTCCACCTGCTGTCAGCTGTCGTCGTTTGGCTGGTGACGGGAACCACCATCTCCAGCCTCAACAAATGGATATTCGCCGTTTACAACTTCAGGTACCCCCTGCTGCTGTCAGCGCTGCACATGCTGACAGCCATGGTGGTGGACTACGGGCTGATCAAACTGTGGGTGATCCGCCAAAGAGGCGCTGGGGAGCAGGACCTGACCCCCAGCGCCAAATGTAAGGTGTTCCTGTTGAGCCTGACGTTTTGTGCCAGCATCGCCTTCGGGAACATGGGTCTGAACTATGTCCAGCTGTCATTTGCACAAATGATCTACACCACCACCCCGCTCTTTACCCTGGCCATCTCCACGCTGATCCTGGGCAAGCAGCATCACTTCCTCAAATACACAGCCATGATGCCCATCTGCCTGGGAGCCTCCTTCAGCATCATGGGAGAGGTCCAGTTTGACCAGACCGGCTGCTTCTATGTGTTTGCGGCGACCATGTTGAGGGGTGTCAAGTCCATTCAGCAGAGTAAGTACCACTTCAGTGATTGTCTCCCCAGACTGTTGATGTTGACGTTTTGTTTTGGTTGTCGCTATAGAAAGCTGGAAACGTGCCTCAGACATGGTTTTACAGTTTCCCCGCAGACACCTCGGCAGTCTGCGGTCCTGGAACTTCTTAGTGATTCAGTGACTCACTCCTCGGTCCTGTAACTCATCCCCCCGTGAAGGTGGAATGTTGGTTTCTTAGGGAACATGACACAAACATCAATATGTGTAGAGTTAGAAGGGGCGAGGTCATTATATTGGTTTTTGATGGTATGAAAAGTTCAGACAGGTTGAACTTCATCTGGTCAGCTAATTGATTCATCGAGACGCTTTAAAAGTGTCTCTTATTAACACGGAAACACTGTTGAGCAAAGGATCAGAGCGGTGATGCTCCAAGGATGTGTCCTTTTTTGTTGCAACATGTTTCAGAATTGGAAAGTAAAACGGGATGTTCCTAGAAAATGTAACCGTTAATCCCGGTGAATTAAAGAGCACCGCAGTAGAAAACGCACACTTCCACAGTGAATGTATGGCTATAGTTTAAGTGAATGTCCCGGGAAAGAGGCAGGTTTCGTTCTTGAACTGATGTCATGTGAGTAGCGCCTTCACTAAACCCACCCCGCGTGCACATTCATGTAATGTCCTGTGCTCGCAGGGAAGGAATTGCTTTAAAATTGGCTTCTGTGTGCAGTGGATTAGGCTCTCTAAAGTCATTAGTCTCCACAACGTCGCAGTTGTCGGGGAAGAAGAAAAAAAAGGTAATGAGTTTCTAAAAATATATGGAGGCCCTGTATTTAATTGTTACGTAACAGTAAAGCAGATATTCAGTACTGCTCAGAAGGATGTAATGCTGCATACTTAGTACCTCGAGAAACAGAGGGGCACCTCAGCTACTCACAGAGGCAGGCTTGTGAGGTCATCGGTTTAAATCCTGATGAAAGTGCTGCAGTATAGCCGATGTGTTTAGAAAGTTGCCAGTTTTCTTCATTAAATAAGGGTAAATACATATAAAGGAGGGGACAACTGAAGCCCCGCTTTTGCTTTTGGAGCATAATTTGTGAACAAGGTCGAGCAGATCAGCGCTGCTGCTCGTTACTTTTATTTTTAATCATGACTAAAACTTAATCTCCGTCCTGACGTCCCAGACTAGCTGGACAATGTCTCAGGTTTCAACAAGCTATTTTCATCCTCTCTCACTTGTTGTTGTTGTTGTTGTCGTCGTCGTCCTTATAAGTTTATATTTCTCGCATCGATTTACGTCTATTTAAAGGCCCCAGCAGAGTCAAAGCATTTTTACAGGTTTGGCATTGTTTGTCAGTAAACAACATGAGGTGTTTACAGAGAGTGTTCGAGGTGCCTTAGCTCCTACTTAAACATCAAGAGGTTTCTTCCTACATGTCCAGGCATCAAGCCATATCATACACACAAGTTTTGCAAACTTCCCTGCCATTTTCATGCTATCAGACAGCTCGTTGTCCACTTTTGAATGAGCTGATCGGTGAATAGAAAAGATCTATCCTTGTTATTTGAACTAGAAAAACACAAGAACCTTCTGTTATGTCACCTAAACAGTCAAGTCAGTACTCAAGTTTCAGCAAGCTATTTGCATTGTTGTTTCGTTGTTGTTAGTGTCACTTTTCCCAGACATACTTTGGCAGTGTACACATAACACTGTGTGTCAACAAACGCTATCTCGTGTCTGTAACCACGGCATATGTCTCTCTGTTTACTCAGGCATATTACTTCAGGAGGAGAAAATCAACTCCGTGTTCCTGCTCTACCTGATGTCCATTCCTAGCTTCTGCATCTTGGCCGTGGCCGCGCTGGCCTTAGAAAACTGGGCCGTGCTGGAGTCGCCGCTGCATTACGACCGCCACCTGTGGGTCTTTATCTTGCTCAGCTGCCTGGGCTCAGTCATGTACAACCTGGCCAGCTGCTGCGTCATCACGCTCACCTCCGCCGTCACCCTGCATATCCTCGGCAACCTGAGCGTGGTGGGGAACCTGCTGTTGTCCCAGCTGCTTTTCGGCAGCGAGCTGTCCGCCCTCAGCTGTGCTGGCGCCGTGCTGACATTGTCTGGCATGCTCATTTATCAGAACTCCGAGTTCATCGTCAGCTACCTGGACGCACGCAAGGCCAAAGCTAAACACCCGGCGCATGTGGATTTTCACACTGCAAGCGGAGAGGACTCGGACAAGGGCGGTGCATCTGAACCAACATATCATCAGCAGAGAACAGACGGGAAACAGGAAGACAAGATGGACTGAACTGAAAGGATGAAGGAGAGAATAAAATGTTGAAGGATAAAATGATAAAGTGTGAGTCTAAGTGGTCAAAAGCAGCAGAGGGAGTGTGACCGTATGAGGCCATTGTCACTAATGATGTGACCGATCTTTTTCTTTTCTTTTTCAACTTCCTCACTGTGCCAACTTATTTCTGCTCTGGTCACACAGAAGAGGAGTCTGCAGAGAGGGAAGGCTTGCCTTTTATTTATCACGGTGATGGTTCAATTCTCTCCTTCATCTATAAATCACTCGTACATAGCCTATAGTGGTATATGCATGCATGAGCACACTAAACTGTTTGATACCTCATGAGGTATTCACACTGTCACTCATACTACTCCACTGTGAAAATGTTCTCATTTACAGAGGGCTCTAATCGACGGTTTGGGTGGCTGTTGTGGATATCTGAGGGCTTGGAGAGCCTTGTGTGACCTTGTGGGGAGGGGCGGGGCTTAGAGAGCACTCCGCCTCAATGCTGAATGGGCACAATTTGTAATAAAAACATAGTACTGTACTCTATATAGTAATATATAGTACTGATACCTGACATTCACCTGGCCCTGCCATGGTAAGGGACTGGGTTTTTGGCAGCTTATTTTCGTTTGTTTGTTAGTATGTGAAGTGGGAAGCTTGTTAAATAAGGCCACTAAAACCTTTGTTTGAAGGCAGAAATTACAATGATGGACTAAGCCAACATTTCTGTGCAATGAGACGCCTCTTCCTCTACTGAAGCACATTTTTAATAAGAGGCCTAAGCTCTGTGTTTTGTCCTCCCCTATGAACCTCAGTGTGGCGTCCCACTTAAGGCCTAGATTTTGTTCTCTCGCCGTCTTTAACAGACGGTCCCTGACGAATTAATCCAATTATTTCCGTCTTTTACAACCGCAGCGTTCCTTGACAATTTGGTTCACAACTTCTCTAAGGAGTGTCACTCGACTTTAGCTGTCTTTTCCCCGTGGGAGAGACGAGGAAGATGAAGATTGAGCTGTCCTTTTTACGGTCGCTTCTTAATTCCTAATTTGTTAGGTTTAATTTAAGTTGGTTACCAGCACATCTTGAAAAAAAACTGATTTCTGCTTAACAGTGTTATGTTTTCTCTGTGTTTTGAAAAGCATTTTATTGACATGCTTTTATTTTGTCACTTAACATTTAAATCCCCTTTTTAATATGTATGTGGCAGAATATATTTATTTTTGAATGACCCGAGCAATCACTGGCTTTGTAATGCTGTAGATGTTGGTCCTCAAGTGTCTTGCACATGCATACATGTGATATTAGACGGGACTTGTGCCGGTTATACTCAGCAGAAGACTGCATGCTGCTGCTCCTGAAAGCATCTTAAATGATCTGGGATGTGCGTTACCATAGACGCCCTCCTACATGTTGGGCAAGTCAAACGTATACTTTAAACGCTTGCATTAGTCACCCTTTGTTGTAATACTGGTTCTGTCAGTGACCAGACATTTTCTCACAAGACGACAAACAACAAAGCCATACAGCCACATTTTCTGTATATTTTGCCATAATAATAACTGCAGGCAGGATTGTATGTTTTAAAGACTTTACTTAAGGGTGCCTCTCAAACAATGTTGAAAAAATAGTGCAAGAAGGATATGGATTGGTTTTATTTTGCAGTTCGGTAAATGGCTTTGTTGGTTAAATATTTCAAAATATTGAATGGGTGTTGTCAGCAATCCTCAATTACAAGTTTAAACATTATGTACAGGAGATTATTTTATTGGTTTTGCATTACTAAATACCTCAGCTGTTTTATATAGAACCTGTTATGCCCTTGTGTTCATTCAACGTTCAACACCCACAATAAATCTGCAGCATGTGAATGATGGATTTTATTACTCGCAGTAGTAGAAAGAGGGATCTGATCACGGATGTCAACATATTTTAAAACACATTCTCATGTTGGCCTCGCCGGTCATCTTTTGGTTTTATAACTGCAGTTGTGGAGGTTTTGGCAGGTTTGGCTGCTTGTTCTCATCGATCAACAGACACTGTTCCTGTGCACATACAGGTTTTGATTGTTTGCAAAGCTAGTTGGGTGTAAATAGTTATTTTATTATATTTATGTATTTTATAGTCACATGTGACTGGTTTTGAACTGTAGTGGTTTAAGAAAGAAACATTTGCCTCATGCCTTATTTGGACATATTGTAGATGAGAGAGGAGGGATTTTGATTTGTCATTTTGTCCCCTTTTTTTTTTTTTGGTTAATACTCTTGAATGCCAACAGCCACCACAGGTGCTTCTGTTTAGGAGCAAAGATATGGGCGATTCATATACACGTGATCTGCCATTGCTTGAATAAAAATAAGTCGACTGGTACAATAAATAATAACAAAACCAACCACCTCATTCCTGTCCAAGTTGTTGCCTGCATCAAATATCTCTCACACTGTTACACATGCATATTTTAGTTACAGTCAACACTTACTGTCAGTGTCCTGTACCAAAGACTAATCCAACCCTTCATTTTGTAGATAATTCAATGCCTAGCTCTGTTGTTATGTTTATGGAACTTTTTGAGGCTATAAAAGGCTATTTCATCTTTGTTAATTGTTTGCAGTCATTTTCTGTTTACATGTGAAACCATCCAATAACATACAGGAACATACAACATGTTGAGATGGAGGAAAGGATAAAGACAAGGCTGCAACTAATGATTATTTTCATTAATGCTTAAGTAAGCATTTCGTTTGTAAAACAGTGGAAATGCCCAATGAATTTTGCTCCTCAAATTGCTGTTTTATCTGACCAACAGTACAAAACAAAAAAAGTATTTTTAAGTTGAAATGATGTAAATTAGCAGTACATCAGAAAGTCCTCACCTTGGTTAGCTGGAACTAGCAAATCTTTTGCATTTTTGCTTCACAAAATTACTTCAACAAATAATAATTAAAATGGTAACTGATTAATGTTCTGTCCATCTACTAGTGGGTTAATCCAATAATCATTTCAGCAGTACACGTATTTCCAGAAACAGGTATAGGCCCTATTTTGACATTGGCATTTATCTGCTTCAGTTTCAGAGTACTGCCTCACTGTCCCACTGTCATAACTCACAGGGACACTTTAACAGAACAGAGCTACCATTAATGTTTAGTAAAACCTGAGTATTTTCTACTATGACGTGTCAAAATGTCTGCTGTGGAAAAAGGCCTGTTGAACCACACAGCATGATGTCACACACTGTGAGGTCACTATAAAGCAGTTGTGAGCGTTCAACACTTGGTGGAGCAATTTGTCTGCTTTCTGATTTGTTAGGTCATTTTCCAAATGTGCCTGAACTTTAAAAAAAAGTCAGTAATCAATGCTGAAGTTGAAGATTATATTTTGATCATTTTGTTTTCTTCCAGATTTGTCTGTCTGTATCGGCGGCGTCAATCGTTAGGATTAGGGTTAGGCAAGGAGTGGTTATGGTTTTGGTAATTCTCCTGGAAATGAATGTAAGTCAATGTAATGTCGTGTGTGTGTGTGTGCGTGTGTGTGTGTGTGTGTGTGGGCTCTGTCCTCTACTCCTGTAAACAAGGGGCTACTGGTCAACCTTTTGTCTGAATAAGGCAGAGCTCCTCAGTTTTTGGCCCTTGTTAACTCTTTGTGCACCCAAAAGATTTGTCTGCCGTAGAGTTTGTCCCATAAAATTTCACATGACAGCATCCAGGACACAGCGACAAGAGGAGGAGAGACTCTGCTGAAGGTTCACAGAGAAGGATGGACAAGGACCTGATGCACCCCTCTCCCCTTCCTCCTCCTCCTCCTCCTCCTCATCCTCTTCCTCCTTCCCATCTTGGGTGGTTCATGTAAGCAACCTCTGCTCGCTCTCCAAACATGCATCCTTATGAAGCGCTGCAGTGCGAGGTGTTATGTCAACTCTGAGCTCTCACAGCTCTCCAGACAAGCTTAAAGGAGGGTTGAGGAGAGGAGAGCGCTGGAAACTTCTCAGAAGCCCCCAAAACAGCAACTAGACATCAGAGTTTGCACCCTGAAAACAGGTGAGTGACACCACACCTCAACAGCCACCAGTCACTATTCTCAGTGTCTACTTTTCACATTTTATTACTTTATTCTTCACATCTTGTGCCATTAGGCTTTACTGCGACTCCCTTCCTCTCTGCGTCTGAGTGCATAGTTTCACGCTGTTATCAGATTCTTTTAGTAATGGTCTCGTTCCACTACATTACTATATTTGTACGTGTTTTTGCCCCTTCTGGGCTGCACTCAGCCAGTTGCTGAGATACACTGAGGAGTACTTCACTAAGACAAACATTTCTGTCCAATTGCTGCTCAGTTTGTGTCTGTTAAGCCTCACACAGCTGTTTATATTTGGATTACGGCGATGTGATTTTATGCTCTGTTTGTGACATTTGCACATTGTTTAGTGTAAATAATGAAAGTATCTGGTCAGTTTGGTCTGTTTAAACATTTTCAATTTCAATTCTAACTGAGTGATAAACTTATGATTGTTTTGAAAATGATGCATCTCTTCAGATATACCAAATGTGTTTATGCATCTGTACTTGCTGTCTTTAAGTTCTTGTCCAGTTCAATATTCAAAAAAAGAAAATGTAAGAAAATCTTACACATGCATCTTCTAGTGCTGTGTTTTTGCACGATCTAGACATGGAGTCAAAAACTGAAGTTGGAGCGGCATTGGTGACCAGCGAAGAACTGGCTGCTATTGAGGATGAAGAGGTTCTCAACAAGATGGTGAGCCAGTGATTTGTGACTTTCAAGTAGTTTATGTTGCTTTGCATCATGTGAAGAAAAATCTGGTGGTCAACTGACCTCATCATGAAATATCATGCAAACAGTGCTGTAAGAGCAGCACTCAGTTCTTACTGATCTCTTTAAATCTATTTAAAATCAACATTATGTATTTGCAGAAGATACACTAAGACTTTTCTAATTTCTTATTTTTGAAAATTAGGTGACTTTTAACCCAGTAATATAGTATTATGTATATACAGTATGTATATGCATGGGAAGAATAAGAAAAGTGATTACATACCTCTTGTATGGACTAACCTTATCTCTTTAAAACCTTCCAGAGCTTTGTCTTTCCTTTTTAACCAGTGGTTTATTTCTTTAGCTGGACAATGCAACTGATTTTGACGAGAGACGAATGCTACGTGCTGCATTGAGGGACCTGCTCAAGAAAAAGAGAGGTAGAATCTGATGCCTGCTCCCATGCAAGAGTTAGCAAACCGTTACCATAACAGTATCTCCGTTATTCCTGTGAATCTTTGCTTGCTTTTTATATTCTCCACCATCTCTCATCAGATAAACGGGAGCAGGAGCGAGGGTCGAGGCAGCACGACTTGAGACAGCAGGGCCTGAGCAAAGGAGGAACAACAGGCGGAACTGTTAGCATAGGCAGAGCGTCCATGAACCAGACGCCACTGGCAAACAGTGCGTTTATACAGATGCTCAGAGAGACTTTTCTTATGTTTTATTTAAATGATGATTATTGATACTAATTTGATTATCTGTGTCTTGTTAGAGCCGTCAGGCCATGCCTCTCCATCAGCCTCCACTCCTTTAAACAGGACAGCATGCGGGTGAGTCAATTTTTCATGTTTGGGTTTGTTAACTATACAAAGCAGAATTAAAACTATGAACAGGTAAAGTATTCATTTAATCCCTGACATCCCCACCCAATTCTCTTCTTCCATCTTAATGACAATACAATACTTAATACAATTTCTTAAAATTGAATTAGCCACATCCACCAAATGTTACATGGTGTTAAATGTGAGATAAATCCTAATTTAAAATAGACATTTTAATTCAGATGGGACCTATCCGTGTGGTGCCCCCAAGCCTGTCAGCATCACTGTCTTAATTTTGAATGGGACCACAACTGCTGCAAAGCAAAGCATTCTTATACGTAAAAAAAAAATGAGAAAGAACTTTTATTTTGCAAAGCATTTACCAAGTAAAAAAAAATAGGTAAAGCGATATGTTCTGTACACGCAGAGTGTATCTTCTTGCCTTTGTTTATTCTCCTCAGCCAGCCCAGTCCAGCTGTAGCCTCAGCACAGAAATGTCCTTCTGCTGGAGCACCCAATGCTAAAAATGTCAAACAGATGCTTCTGGACTGGTGCAGGGCCAAAACAGAGCCATATGAGGTAAATATGCCCTGACTCTCTTTGCCTGTGAATTATTGCCCGCTGGAGCTATACATAGCTCTGCCCTTATGTCTCATTCTCTGCGACTGTATCTTTTAAAGTGATTCCCCTCTGCTGTGAAACAGGGGGTGGACATTCATAACTTCTCCTCAAGCTGGAAAGACGGCATAGCCTTCTGCGCCTTGGTGCACCGGTTCTTCCCTGACGCATTTGAGTACTCCATCCTCAACCCCAACAAGCCCAGGGAAAACTTCCAGCTGGCTTTCAGCACTGCAGAGTGAGCTCCCATTCCTTATATGAAGAAGCAGAACTAGAGAAGATTGTGCACTGCACATGAGAACAAAGTAACTTTACACTTCTGTGTCATTGTTTGTCTCAAGTCGTTTGTCAGTGTCTGCCTCTCTGTCTGCAGGAGGCTGGCAGGCTGCCCCCCTCTGCTGGACGCTGATGATTTAGTCCGGATGAAAGAGCCGGACTGGAAGTGTGTGTACACTTACATCCAGGAGTTTTACCGCTCCCTGGTGGAGAAGGGCCTGGTCAAAACCAAGAAGCGACCGTAGACTCCAAGAAGTCACACAGCTTTCATGATTGTGATGTGATTTCACTTTTTACAACTAATACGTACATATGCATGAGCTGAGGCCAAAAAGAGGATATTATGCAACTTATTCAACTGAAAGTTATTTACATGATGTGATCTTTGAGTTGCCATGAAGGAGTTGTATTTGATGTCTTTAAATGTAAATGCACAGTACCTATTGTGCTGCATTTCTATGGGTTTGTGTGTTAGCGGGGACTTAGGGGTGTCTATGTGCTCTCAGTGGACAGCTGGCGCTAAGGATCAGTACATTCCACTGAGATTACACATCTGCATTAATCTCAGTCAGAGCCACAGAGAGTCTGGGAACACATTTTATGATTATGCTGTTGAGGGTATTAAAGACATGTTCAATAAATATCCTTTCCATTATGTCTGCTATTCTTCTTTAGCTATATCTGATGGTTCATCTATATAGTACTGTAGATACCAAAAGTATTGTATTTGCCTGATACTATATTCAGCAACTGTATACAGTTAAAGGGGCACTCCTCTGATTTTATGCATGAAGTTTGGTTTGCACTTTTTTTGGAGTACTATACCCAGCCTGCATTTCAAATTCAGTGCTGGAGTGCCATGACTGTTCCAGGTCATATGTTTTCTGTGGCTCTGGAGGGAGCTTTGTAAAGTGTCAGAAAATAGCCCCCATGATGTCATTGGAGTTATCTCGGCCTGGGCTTGGGATTTCAAATTAATTACAGAAAGCTTATAAAAACAGAAAGCTTATAAAAACTCATCCTGGGACTTTGAGGTTAAAATACACGGGGTGTTCACTGACAGGATGGACACATTGTAAATTATAGGATCCAGTGCTAAAAAACCCGAATTGTTTGGTTTCAGTAGAGGGTGTCACTGTAACTGCAATAATAGGCTTAGCAATTTCTGAGGCTATATTAGGAATCAGGACAATAAGCTCACCACAAACATGCAGCCTCATAATACACTGAATCAACACCTTTTGACACAGTCTCTATAAAAATATAACTATAAGCACAAAAGTAGTTTTATTTGCCGCGTTACTTTAATGATTGCGTTATTTTCAGGGTGTCCGTTTACATTGTGTCCAGCTCTGCCCCAAAGAGACAGACATCACAGATAGGAAGCTTTGCCCAGCTGAAATTTAATTATTGGCAGGCTGATCAATTCTCTAACGCCAGACTAATGCGCCACTGATAGCCTGCCACAGATGCTCAATTATTTCTGGCCGGCTGCACTTCGACAGCTGACTTCCGTTGTTCCTATCCTGCCCTGTCCGCCCCCAAGGTGCTCACATGTTCTACCCAGAGTGCAGAGGGAGAGAGAGAGGTGCACTGAGAGCCGGTGTACGGCCGGTGTGCTGAAGGTGCGGGCGGCACGGTGACCGAGAAGTGCACAGCTGTTCGGGCCAACTGCGCTGCGCTATTAGACAGTGATGAGTAGGATGAGCTACAATCAGCTGTTGTATTTTGCTCCTAACATCAGCATGCAAGAGTCCGGACACGTCAAGCGCGACCGCCTCCTGTCCTGACAGCCCCGCGCCGCACGGTCCGCACGTTCGCTGTCCGCGGTGCCGGCGTGCGGCTCGCGTCCGTCCCGCAGCCTGGCTGGGTCGCTCCGTCTCCGGACCGTTCGTCGATCTCGCTCTGAAGCCTCCGCGTGACAGCCCCTGTCGCGTTGATTGACGTGCGAGGCAAAACACTACAGATGCTTTTCTCCGCGGGGAATTTGTGAGATCACCTTTGCGGTTCACCTTGGACATAAAGGAAAAAAAAAAAGGTAAGGTGTTCTCACGAGGTAGGCTGTGTCACGGCGGCCGCTGCAGCTGCACGTCGGTGTTGATTGTGCGTGTAATATTGTGCTTTTTCACGGGTCCAGGCTTGTGCCTTTGTAGACAGTGGAGCTGTCATTCAGACTTGCAGGCTCGTGGACTATAACATGTGAAAAGGGCCCACTTGTACTGTGTTATTTCAGATCTGAAGGTTGCCTTTTCACTTTTAAAGTGAGCCAAACCATTAGGTCTACTCCAAGCTCCGTTTTGCAGGTTCCTACCGTGGTCACATGAAAGAGATGCTAATTTGCATGTCATGAATGATTGAAAGAGGTGCATCATTCATTTCTGTGTGGGAGGGCACGTAAACAAAATGGTGGGAGGCCCTTGTCCTCCAATCACATCCTGTTCCTCGTGACCTACAGTATCTGTTGACATTGTGTGATGTGCTCCATCTCGTGCATCCCCTCTGACTCACTTCCAAAAGACCAAATGGTAGTTAAACGGTGAGCATTAGACTGCTTAACACTGTGATACCACTATCCCATAATGATCGCCAACAGTTCTGTCTTTTGCTATGTAAAAAGGGTCAGGGGCTAATTAATGTTGCTAGGCAACGGAGGTCCAAAGTTAGTTCCTTAGCCCACTGGTGGAAAATAAGAGTACGTTAATGCTCTGCTTAATTAAGTACAACTTTGAGGTACTTTACTTGAATATTTCTATGTTATGCTACTTTATACTTCTACTCCATTTCAGAGGCAGATATCGCAGTACATTTGAACTCGCTACTAGCTACTAGCTACTTTGCAGATTAAATTTTCTAATACAAAATATAATCAACTAATAAGTGGCTGTATGATGTGATGTTATAGACTCTCAGTTTCTCAGCAGTATATTTAGTAATAAGAGTTAGTCCGACCTTTACCAACTTTAAATGGGCCATTCCGCGCAATGACTACTGTTAACGTTGGTACTGTACGTGTATTTGGCTACTAATACTAATACTTATCTGAGTACTGGTTACATCAATGCCTCAGCTCAGTTGCTTCGTCATGATAACGTCACCAGTGATGCCTGGGGAGCACGATGTGGACAGCTGCTCAGTATAATGCGAGGCATTCTCTGAGCTTTGCTGTTTCACCTGAGAACCAAGGCCTCACTGACTGATGTTGATGTTCTGTAACCTAAGTGAACGGGCAAAGGGCAAAGAACGCAGAAGTCACTCGTGTGTCATTTTTATGCTCTCTGCAAGGCACACTTGTCTTTTCTTCAAAAAAGGTTGTGTTATAATTATCCATATTCTGCCTGTTGCAGGTTGATGGATCGTATGCAGCAGAAACAAATCAGCACTGACCCTCGTGGGCCCAAAGTGCAACCTGGATCTTGTCCGTTGATTGGCGCTGATCCAGGTTTACCTCCACAGCTCGCAATCCAGGAACCACCTCCCATCAGCCCATCAGAGGTGCTCAAGAGACAGTCTGGATTCAGCACCATGCAGGCTGCAGTTGCACCGATGAAGGTGACGGACCAAATGCATTCCGGGTCGACTCCAGCAACTCTGGCAAGCATAAGCCGGCCAAGACCGACTGCTCTTGGAAGTAAACCTGTTCCAAAGATGACCAGAATCTCAGTGGACCCCTCTAAGGAAACTGATTTGATCCCAGTTTGTATCCCAGGACCTCAGAGTGCCAGTGTCCTGTCGCATTCCCCGACAGAGTCCTCCTTCTCCCTTCAAAGTCCTCAGAGTCCCCACAGCCCTCAGTCTTACACCAGCCAGCCTTACCTGAGCCCCAACCCCAGCCTGTCCTCCAGCCTCAGCCCCAAACTCAACCTCAGTCCTCAGCCACAGAGGACCCCCTCACCTGGGAGCTCAACACAGAGCCAAGTGCAGTCCGAGAAGCCGGGAGGAGAGAACAATGACTTCAGGTGAGACGACACCTTTCTTTAAACATTTGTATGTTACTTAGCCTGTGTGACTTCCACACAGGAGTTTAAAAGGATTCTGTGAATTTTTTGTCCTTGTTACAGCTAAATACAGCTGTAGCAGCTGTCCTGCAGTCAGCGGCTGTTACCAGAGCTGATGTGTGCCACACCTTGTCACATGAATCAAAGCTGCACATTTCACTAAGAGCTTTATGAACCTGACACAACCACATTTGGTTGGCTGACTTCCCGGATGCATACCATTTGTTGTGTTTCTCACTCATCAACAAAGGATGCTTGTATTGCGTTTATCCAAGGGACAAAAAGATGTCTAAGTGGCTTCAGATAGAAGCAACCTCCGGGCGCTCTTACAGTCACACTCAAACACACATTTCTCGTCATGTAGATCATATTCTAACAGATCATAATGGTGGATTTGCATGTTTTAATACATATATTTAACATTCAAAGTACATTCATTAATTTCAGTGAAAATCCACCTGCATGGAAAACGTAATCCATCACATCAGTTGTGTTTTGCTCTCTATTTTTTATTATTTTATTTTATTGTCAGGGTTATGTTATGGTCCCCAGGTAATTGTGTCAAAAGCAGGTACTGGTTTAAACATTGTACTTGGTGGGGTGTAAATGGGTCGGCCATCATTTAAGGTTTGAGAGTTTGCTGCTGAACAGCATTACAATGAAGAGCTATGTTGTGTGGAAATTGTAAACCCTGAATATACACCCTTGATGGCAGAAACATCACTTTGTACAAAGTTTGGAAAATGCTTAATTTTAACCATTATGTTTTCAAGGTTAGGAATATTCTTGTATTCAAATTTACCCATTGAAAAATGCTTGATTTTCAAGATATGCTGGTGTTTCATCATCTACACAATCACCCATGTAAACCAAAAATCTTTTAATATTTTGAATAAAACGGCTCAGTCTTAGTCTGGAAATGTTTGGATTTAGGCACCTTGAAATGCTTGAAAGATGCTTGAATTTTACTATTAAAAAGCTGTACCAACCCAGCAGAAATCATGAATCCAGGTAGAAACCAGCTAAATGTAATGATATAGTTGATTTATCGATTTGTCAATTGAAAGAAAATTAATTGACAACTATTTCCATTCATAAATCATATTTCAAACAAAAAAAGCCAAATATTTATGGCCTTTCTTTGTCTTCTATGATTAAATGCACAAAATAAAACATTAGAAGATGTGACCTTGACATTTTATAGACAAAATTATGACTTGATAAATAGAGAAAACGATGCACAGATTAACCAGTAATAATAATGAATGTTAGTTGCAGCCCTAATGAGTTCCTTCTGTTGTGTGGCTGATAGTTTAATCTAAAAAGACAGTTTGTTCCATCACTTTTTCTCTTCTAGCACTCTGTCTCTCTCTCTCACGCACACACACACACACACCTTAGTCATCATTGAGGTACAAAGAGGTGCTTACTTGTGCTTATCTTTTTTTTCTCTGTACAGCAACGCTGAAGGAAGCTATTTCGCTGAGGATTACAGCACAGATTATGTCTTCTTTCACCCTACAGTATAGGTAGTACTTAAGTCTAATGTAGCATTTCCACTGTTTCTATCCTTTGAAAGGGTGTACATTGTCACATGGAACGTGGGATCAGCTGTCCCGCCAGATGACATCACTTCTCTGTTCGGACCAAATGTTTCAGATGGGAGCGTCGACATGTTTATCATCGGGTAAGCAAGTATTTCTACCAGCCTCAGCAGTGCCAGAGAGACAGCCGCGAGTGCCCACTCAGTCATCTGTGTTCATTTTGATCTGTCCCCTCCTGTTACCCCTCACTGTCCTTTTCATTAATGTTTCATTTTCACTTGTTGATGGCACTTCTCTGCTCTTCTGGCACATCACAGGCTCCAGGAAGTCAACTCCATGATAAACAAGCGGCTGAAGGATGTTCTTTTTTCAGACCAGTGGAGTGAGCTTTGCATGGACACGCTCAGTCCCTTTGGATATGTTTTGGTCAGTAAATCTGAGGTCGCTCCAATAAGACACACTGCAGATTCTTTTGCTCCTATCCTTTTTTTTGCCATTATGCTATTTAGTTTATCTTACTAAAATATAATTTTTCATCTATCCCATCCGTTTAGGTTGCGTCCCAGCGTATGCAGGGAGTGCTGCTGCTGGTTTTCTCTAAATTCTGCCATCTTCCATTCCTCAGAGGTGTGCAGACAGAGAGTACACGCACAGGACTTGGGGGATATTGGGTATGTTCTGTGCACTGAAGAGCGCTGCTCCGACGTCTGCTCTGGGATTTATCACATTGCGAAATCTGTGGTGGGTTTGTGTCAGTGGGGGTTTAAGGGGGCGGGTCGGGTGTTGAAAGGTGGTATCTGTGCTCCCTCCTGCCAGCAGGCGCGTGCATTCATGGGTGCATATGTCAGTGTGTGACCTTCCTGTGCGTGTTGATGTCAGCATCACCCCTGGCTGCTGCTGCTGCAGTCTCCTTCTCTTTGAGGTCAGTGCAGCAGCAGGCTGTCTGGCTCTCTGGTTCTTTGACTCAGGGACGGAAAAAAACATCCTGACTTTGTCCCTAAACACAGATTTGGTTGAAACATGGTTGGTTTTTATTAGATTTCATTCGCTTCTCACTGTCTTTGCCCTTTTTTCTCACTTTAAGGGGAATAAAGGGGGTGTCAGCGCGAGGATGACAATGTTTGGCCACCCGGTGTGCTTCCTCAACTGTCACCTGCCAGCTCACATGAGGAACCTAGAGCAGCGGATGGAGGACTTTGAAAGCATCCTGCAGCAGCAGCAGTTTGAAGGAGGAACTGCCACCGGTGTACTGGACCACGAGTGGGTGATACGCATTGATCACAGCTGCTCACCTACAATAAATCAATTTTAGAAAGCCATATTTCATGATAAAGCTTAAAAGTCTCACTATTTGATCTTTTATGTGTCTTGAAATGTAAAAAAATAACATCCTACTCTTCTATAAATTAATATGTAACAACTTATTTTTTGGTGTTTCTTTTTCTGTCAACAGTGTCGTGTTTTGGTTTGGGGATTTAAATTTCCGTATTGAAGACTATGACATCCATGTGGTGAAATGTGCCATCGACAGCAATAAGCTGCCTCTTCTGCTGGAGCGAGATCAGGTGAGGCACTTTAGGCAGTTCAAAACATTCGCCCCTTCACAGAGACAGATATTTCTTCGCTGGAAGGCTTTACGCCACTTGTTTGTCTCTTGATCACCAACCACAGCCAACAGAGGGCTTCGTGCAGCACAGAGTTAACTAAAACATCACCTTAATGAAATTCATCCAGGGACATGACCTGAGGCCTGTAGTACTAAGTGGGATTTCGTTAGCAAGATAACTTCAGGTTTAACTCTGGGTTTTCAGTACCACAGCGGTAGTTCACCTTTCACCGGGTTAAGTTTACTTACAGGTATGCTGCGTGGCAAAGTGCTCTAGAGCAGGTTATGTTCGAGATAACAGATCAATGCAGAAAAGCACCGCTCACTAACCAATCAATTGTCTTGGAAAATGAAATCACCATTAGAAAAAAGCCTGCTAATGAAAATATATCCTGGGTATGTAACGTGCTTATTAGCACAGGCCTCAGCTCTGTTTCTCCCATCATTTGTCTACGCTACAGCTTAACATGGCGAAAAACACAGAGTCCATCCTGGAAGGCTTCATGGAAGGACCACTTAAATTCCCACCTACCTATAAGTTTGATGTGGGCACTCATACATACGACACCAGGTCTGTTCACTCGTCTCCATCACAAACGTTCTCCGTGACATTTTATTTTTCTACAAAGCGAGGTTCAGACCTGTTAAACTCCTGCTATGACAGTTTGTCACTCTTTGCCTTTTTTCTATCAGTGCTAAGAAAAGGAAACCTGCCTGGACGGATCGCATCCTCTGGCGCCTTCGTCGCATCGGCTCTCCAGTTCCTACCCACAATGCAGCACTGCAGCGGGGTCTGACCTCGTGGTTGGGTGGGGCGACTAAAGTGACCCAGCATGTGTACCGAAGTCACATGGGCTTCACCATCAGTGACCACAAGCCTGTTTCTGCCCTGTTTTCACTGCATGTGAGGCAATGTTTGCTCAAATACACTGTAACTAAATGTGTTAATGGCATCTCTCTCTGTATTGCTACTTTGCTTGATTATGTTTTATTTAACGGTCTATGCTCTCTAGTTTCCATTCAAGGTGGATATGCCCCTGGTGGAGCTGCAGGTAAACGAGGAGTGGAGTAAAGTCTCAGATGCCACAGTCAGATTCACTGTTGCGTCAACTTATCAGCGCAGCTCATGGGACTGGGTAGCGATATACAAGGTAATTCTCAAACAGTTTTTGCTCAAAAGCCCAGGATTAATTCTGATTACATAATGCCCCGTGCCTGTGTTTGATGATATCTGTTCCTCCGGCACAGGTTGGGTTCAGACATCATAAAGATTACCAGGCTTACATATGGGCCAAGGGAGAGAATGCAACACAGGTGCGTCAGATACTCAAATGCACCCACTTATTTTGTGTCACAGATTAATTCAGAGTTCATTTCTCCCTGTTCCTCTCTTCACCAGGTGACTTTTTCAGAGGAGGATTTGCCAAGAGATGACTGTGAATACATCCTGGGTTACTACAGTAATAATATGAACAGTATTGTTGGATTGTCAACACCAATTCAGGTAACAAAGGTCAGAGGAGCAATCTCACTGCTTGTCATGATATATTCATGAATGGATATATACATAGCCACAAGTATGTATAATGCTGCTTACAAATGTATGCATCAATGATGATAATTAAATAATAACAACTCTGTAGCACAACTTAGTTAGTTTTACTTACTTTTACTTTAAGTACATTTAGCTTTATTTTTTTAATTAGAACTTTGAATGCAGAACTTTTTCTAATGGAGTATTTCTTCATTGTTGGATTGCATCTTTCTGCGGTGGGCCCACATACTTTTGAGCATATTCATTTCTTTTAAAAAACCTTGCTCGTGCAGTTATCCTCTCTCGAATCCTGCATCCTAAACAGATCAAGATTCCAGTCCACAGCCCCACCACGCATCGCTCTGACAGCTCAGACGTCAGCTCAGAAGACGACAGCACTCTGGTTCTGCTGGCTCCAAACTCCCGCAGCCCGAGCCCTAAAACCGGCAAACACCACCATCGCCACCGTCGTAGCCGCAGCCCTGCTGTTCCTGCTCTTTCCTCCAACTCCCTCCCCTCCCTGCAGGGCCTCAGCCTCTGTCCTCGCTCCAAAGAAGGCCAGACTCGCAGCCGCTCACCCTGCTCTGCTGCTAAGAAGGAGCGCCTGGTCTCCCCCAACACTGTGCTGTCTCCCACCATCAGCCCGCTCACTCCCCGCAGCCCTGTGTCTCCAGGTGGTGGGGTGACTGCACCGGAGGCCCTGATTGCTGCTATATTAGGGGAACACAGACCAGCTCAGGTTAGCCCCACTGGGGTCAAACAGACAGGAAAAGCAGGGGAAACAGACACTGCATAGAATAAAAACATCAATAGTTAAAATGAGGTACTGTTCAAGGAGAATGACGGCAATATCCATGCATTCAGAGTCTGATCTGATCCCACAAAGTCACTGTGCTCGTAGAAGCAGCACATTTAATGACTTCTAATGTAGTTTGCAAACATTCCACATTGTAGCTGTGCAGCTCTCTGTTTCTGAATCTACCACCATCTCATACACTATGTGTATCTTGGAGTCAAAGATGTGTTCGGACTCACGACGACAAGTGCTTTTATAGACCCATAAGCTAATATCATACGTAACCTAACATATTGAATGTGAAACCAAAGTCAGAGTAAACGTGTTATGGATGTGACCAGTTATTGTTGACTGCCATATGGATCCATGTAAACAGTCTCGTATCAAAAGAAGGGGCCTGGACCAGAATAATTGATGGTATCATAGTTCACAACAGAGAGAGCGTGTGTGTTTGTGTGTGTGTGTGTGTGTATGTGTGTTAAAACATAAATTAAATGTGTGAAATGTGCATTTTGGACCAGATGATGGTTTAAATTTGTAACTCTATAGTTCTTGGTCTGTATTCATAAAATATCCAAGAATGAAAATAGAGCATTTCACCACCTCAGTCAATCTGAGATTTACATGTGACCGTGTGACTTGAACATTAAATCTTGGATCGATGTTCTAATTCTTAGCAGCTTTGTGAATACAGTCCCTGTCCTATAGAGGCTCTGTGAGTGGACGGTTAGGCTAATGTGTTTATTTTGCTTAGAATAAAACAGTGTTGTGTAACTGTGTAACTGTGTGAATGTGCAAATAAAACAAGAACAAACAGAAAGCAAACTGACAACATACTTTCCTTTACGCTGTGTATTAAACTTTAAACTGTCATGATGAAGTGTATATGTGCGTACATAATATACACATAATACATACGTGACATAATGACACATATTGAGTCTGTAAGGTGTGACTTTGATATAGGACAGCAGGACATGGAAAACAGCTTGAAATCATTGATACACTGATGATGCTTCAGACAGTCAAGTGTCAAGATTTTTTTTTATGGTTTTCAAAATAGGAAAAGATGATGCTAAGTCAGTGATTGCCAAACTGGGGTTTGGTACCAGAAGTAAATCTAAAGGGGTCACCAGATGATTTGAACGATATGGATGCTTTTTTTCTGGTGACATATTGGATACTCTCACTTCTTCAGGCCTCTAAAAATCCTTAAAATAGGCGTAATACTTGATACTTGTACCATTTCAGACAGTAAAGAATCCTTAAATTTGTAAAATACTGGATACTTTCTCTTCTTCAGGCCTCTAAAAATCCATTAAATGTAGATAATCTCTATTGTCCTTAAAATCAGTGAAATGTGGGTTACTTTCAACTCTTCCTACCTCTAACAATCCCAAAAATCCAATTTACTACTTGTTATTGCACTGTAACTGTATTTCTGATCTATTCTATATTCCTTTTATAAAACTTATAAAAGTCAAATTTTATTGTATCTTTCTGTTTTATTGCTTATTGGTTTTGACAGTCATTCTCTTGCTTTTCCTTTCCTATGTAAAGCACTTTGACTTGCCTGTGTTGCAAATTTATCAGAATCAGAATCAGAATCATAAACCGGATTCTGATTCTGATTCTGATTCTGATAAATGAAGGTGATGAGACTTTCCTCACCTTCAGACCCCTACCTAAGTGAAAAATGTAATACTTTGCCCTGTTCAAACCTCTAGAATATTTGAAGGGGTTACAAGCCAAAAAAGGTTGAGAAGCACATTCCAGTTAAATACATTTGCACTTTAGCAGCTGTTAATGTGATCAGCTGAGGATTTTTTTAATAGGCCTACTAATTTCACCCCAGGGTCAATGTTTTATCTAAATCAGAGCACGCCCATTTGCACCACATGGTCTGCGCTTAACAACAACATTGGCTGCAGATAAATGACTTGAAGGGTCTGAAGAAGTTGTTCAGCCAGATAAATACAGCTGTCCGATCCATTCAGCACTTCACACGGTGAGCTGAATCCCGAAGCGGCGTGGTCAGTCCGTGTGTGTGAGCAGGAGACCGAGGTAAAGACTGTAAAACCTGTCTGGCTGCAAAACTCCATAATCAGTATCAGAACAGCTAGCTTGTTAGCTAACAGTGTGTTTAGTGATAAAAATGAACGGCCATCAGAACGGTTTCCATAACAACTCGCTCATTGATGAAGACTGCTTCCTCTTCACTTCTGAATCAGTCGGAGAAGGACACCCCGGTAAGTTTTAATGGATAACTACCTTCTGGGTGGGTACTTTACCCCTTTCCCCATAATAATTAGCCCGTTAGCCTCTCAAACAAGGTTATGTGGCATGTTACTGTTAGCTCAGCGTGTTATGCCTGTCAGCTGGTCTCTTTCCACTAAGTACTCGCTTCATCCTCTGTGTACTTGGGTCAACACAGTTAAAAAGTGTCTCCATGCGGTGTAAATGTGGCCTAGCTACATGTAATTCAGACAATACACCCCCAAAAGAACAACAGACAATTTCTATGCTCTGGTAAAAGAGTTAATGCAGTTAAATTGGATCGTCCCGGCGACATGCTAACAACACGGCGGCTAGCTGTTAAGCTAACACCGCGTTAGTTAGGACTGTTGGTGCCTGTCAATCACATGTCGGGTTTCTCCTGTGAAGTTATAACATGAGTTTTTTTTGTTTGTTTGTTTTGTCGACAGAAGCCAACAGTACAGAACTGTAAAACACATACTGTAAACACGGCTAACGTGTGTTTTTACTCTATTACTCAGTTTGGTTTTACTCTGTACTCGGCATAGCTAGCTACCGTACATTGTTGCATCATTACATTATCACCGAACTACACGTGACACGTGCAGGAGCATCGGGTTTGTTATTGTCTGGTCAGTGAGGGGAGACAAATCCCTTTTTACTATGGCAGACCCAGAGACTGTATATACTAATATATGTATAATAAAATATACTAATGTCGGCCTCTTAAGCTGCAGGAAGTGTCTACAGTCAAAACGGAGTCTTACGCATTTGACAATACCAGTACCAGTGTCTGTTCATACGTTTGTTCATGAGGTATAAGCTTCTTTGTTCATTATTGTACTCTTAAAAGTCACAATTTCTTGATTTTCCAGAGTTATAGTGTAACACAATGTAAGCTTTAACAGAAAGTACCAATCATCCGTCATATAAACTACCAGTTTATTAGGTAGACTTTGCTAAAACTACTCTAGTCTAATACCACAACAGCCCTGGAATAAATCCTACTTGCATGAAGGTTACAATGGTCAGATTCAGATACGACATGTTTACTGCAGAACCTCTCAGCAGCTTGTCGTACAATACGCTGCAGTTTCCAGTCTTACATTGGGGCAATGGGGGCAGCTCCATGCCACAGATAATAGGCTTACCAGCAGTCCTAAATATAGGTACTGCAGGGGCTGCCACTCAACTTTATGGTAGCAGGACACTAGAAGCACCTACAGAGATCGCTACTGATGGTATGCTTCAAAATGTTCCTTTATTATTATTATTATTATTATTATTATTATTATTATTATTAAGGAGGGTGAACAAAATATTTGGAATTTATCTGAATAATTGCAGTACATTCCAGGAAGGGGGAGCCTCCAGGACTTGAGAGATGATGAAACTATTTCGCTATTTGCACATTTTCTAACCGGCATTGTGGATATGGCACAAGGAAGCACCTTTCTCTCAAACTGCAATAGGATCCAGAAAAGTTCCAAAACATGTCCAAATATAGATTTAGACCAACTTTTGTCTTGTGTTAAACTAAGTACGGGATATACAGTGACTGTATTGTAAATAATCACTTTTAGAAGTTTTTAATTCAAATTTTTTGGAATCGTTTGCATTCACTGAATTTTAACCTTTAACCCCTTCTTTGTGACAGCTGTTGTATGCTGTCACCTGCAGCCTGTTTCGTCAGTGCCTTGGTTATCTTATACTTTGGATGTATTTAGACTGTTGTCTAAATAAACCAATTTGTATAAACTGCTGCATCATGAAACGGGTGCAAGTTCAGTATCACAGTAGAAACGGTTCTTGTAAAATCTGTTTTTAAAATTCCTGTGATTATAAATACTGCTCTGTCTAGTGAGCATGGTCTACACACCTGACTTGGATAAATATGCCATTGCTGCTTAAGTGGAATAAATCTGTTCGTATGTGTATTGACAAGAGCTCTGTGTTACTCTACAGATAAGATTTGTGACCAAATCAGTGATGCTGTGTTGGATGCGCACCTCAGACAAGACCCTGATGCCAAAGTAGCATGTGGTAAGTCTTTAGAGAGCAAATCACGACAACTGTAGAGGCTCTCGTTTACTGAGTATTCATTGTTGAAACGTGCATGTGCAAGCTGAGCCATGAAGCAAAACCAAGTTGAAGTCCACCCAACCAATTTGTGGTTACTTTTTCATTGAGAAATGTTTTCTGATGCATCTTGTAGTTCCCGTGAGGTATCAACACATTTTAACCAAATTGTACCAGGACCTAAGGAGCCCCTAGTAGTTAATCCTGGGCCTTAATCAGGAACCAAAAGTCTCCTTCACTTTGATAATTGATTAATCATTTGTCATTTTCAAGCAAAAACACCAAACATTTGACAGTTCCAGGTTCTCAAATGTGAGATTTTGCTGCTCTTTGCTGTCTAACATTATAGCAACCTGAATATTTGAGGGGTTTGGACTGAGACGCAGGAGATGAAAGCTGGAAAATCTTTCAAGTTTCATGAAGTTTGAACTTTCAGTTTTTCGATGGACTGGATGTTCAAATAGCAAATTAGCTACATTTGCTGTTTGCTTATGGGATTTACTTCAGCCCCTGGCTATTTAACATATTCAACCTGTTTTTGGAATAAAAAAATGTAAACAAATTCACTTACATGCTCAAGTGAATGTCTCTGCAGACGTCACTGCTGCTGCACTTTTCTGATGTTTTCAAGATTCATTAATTTTTAAACAATTGTTAATCGAGGATAAAAAAAAAAGAAGTTAAAATGTTCAGTAACAAAGTTTGATATTATACATAATCAAATCTTTAAATTACAACATAAAATAATAATTTAAAAAAAAATTAGTTATTTAAAACACAAACTTCAGAGTTGTCACCATGCGTAAACCTGCTTCTGTTCGCCATTCCCTTCCACCTCCTTCTTAATGATCTATTGTACTTCGTGTTACTCTCATCCCTCACACTGCATGTCACTGTGTCCTCAGAGACTGTTGCTAAGACGGGGATGATCCTGCTGGCGGGGGAGATCACCTCCAGAGCCAACGTTGACTACCAGAAGATTGTCAGGGACGCAATCAAACACATAGGCTATGACGACTCCTCCAAAGGTACTGTGGTGAAAGAAGTGCATAATGCATTGTTAAAGGTAATAATCAGTAATCGAGAGATAACTACCATGCACTGTGGAGACTGAAAAAAGGTATGTTTAGAAGACTTTAGGGAGTGAGTAATGACCTGAGTAGTTTAGTGTACCGTGATTTCTGACAGGCTAAGTAGCTGAAACAGTTAGGAGGTGGTTACCAGTTCAGCATGTGCTGAAAGTTCTGTACATTTCCTAGGTGTTGTCTTGTCCCTGCAGGCTGAGCCAGAATTCAGTGTACAAAATGTAGCATGGCTTATGTTCATGGACAGACAGACCTTTTTTTTTTTTTTTGCTTCATTGTCTGTTCACAAGATGAGATGAGATTAAGTTAAAGTGCGTATTTGAAAGAAGTGCCACAGTGAGGACTGACATTTGAAGCAGTTCACTGAGGCCCAGTTGTCTTGTCCTACAGGTTTTGACTATAAGACCTGCAACGTGCTGGTGGCTTTGGAGCAGCAGTCCCCTGACATTGCTCAAGGTGTTCATCTGGATCGAAAAGAGGAGGACGTGGGAGCCGGTGACCAGGTTGGAGGGTTCATACGTTTCATTCATCTTGTGTTTGATCCACAGCTGGGTAACTGGAGCCAGAAATGTGGTGGTAACAGAGTTTGTGATGTAACTCTGACCTCTGTCCATGCTGTGATTTGTGACTGCACCTCCTACAGGGTCTGATGTTTGGATATGCCACTGATGAGACTGAGGAGTGTATGCCCCTCACTATTATCCTGGCGCACAAGCTCAATGCCAAGATGGCCGAGTTACGCCGAAATGGAACTCTGCCGTGGCTCCGGCCCGATTCCAAAACTCAGGTCAGTCTCCGCTTCCACACAGTCCATCTGCATTACTTTCTCTAATACCTTTTTTGGAATACTTGATTTTAATGTGTTTTCTTTCCAAATATGTTTTAATTTTTAATTTTTATTTTTTAAGACAGCGAGCAGAGCCGTACTGCTACTGCTGTAGATGAGAGCAGCATCAACGGTTATTTTCATTATCTGTTGATATTTTAGTTAATTGTAAAGGCTATAAGATGGTACACACACAGAGAAAAAACCCCGGAGAAAACAGAAAATCCTTACATTTAATAAACTCAAACCAGTCAGGCTTTGTTTTTGTTTTTTGCTTGGGAAGCAATTATACATTGCATTTTTTCTTTATTATGACTACTTAGATGCATTTAAAATTACTTTGGGTAAAACTACACAATTAACAATTACATATTACATTACTTAAGGAAAGTGTTTCTACAAGCTATGTTGCATGTATTTGTGGAAACGGGTAAAACAAATCTAAAGAAGCACAGACGGTAAACTCTTCTGTTTTTTGGGGGGGGGGGGGGGGGGGGGGGGGGGGGGGGGGGGGGGGGGGGGGGGGGGGGGGGGGGGGGGGGGGGGGGGGGGGGGGGGGGGGGGGGGGGGGGGGGGGGGGGGGGGGGGGGGGG
>JAVQJD010102198.1:0-37231 GCA_036023655.1 Nannoperca australis | reverse complement strand
AAAATTTACATTTTGGTGTTATTTTTTTTTTAAAGATACAGTAAATGCATTAATCTCTCAATTGGGTATTAATCATGAGAGATTATAGAGTTTAGAATTGAAACTGTCAAAATGACTGCTTACGTTTTGGTTCAATTCTTATGGAATTATGGCACTTACAGAAAATAGAAATACAGTGTATTCATGCAGATTTTCAGAAATATAAACTTCATAATAGTTTTGTCTTTATAGCTTTCACCATGACAAAATGAGCACTTCAGTAGAACCAGCTGGCAAAAAAAAAAAATCTTTGTTCATGATGATTATTATTGTCGTTAAAGTTCGAAACAAATACTTTACAATGTATATATTTGATTACTGCATATATCTGTTAAATGTGTCACTCTTTATGTGCTGTGAGCATTTCCACCAGTGAAAATACTGTCAGCAGAAATTATTTTGGGCAAATCTAAAATCTCAGCGACTGAGGATGCAACCCCACTGTGATTTAAACTTTTAAGACAGGAGCATTTTTTTGAGAGAGTCTTGCACAGTGATGCTATGCAGCGGTCATCAGAAACACTGGAAGGCTGCACAGGGAGCTGGGAGATTTTCTTGGAATCAGAAGTCAACAGTCGGCTGGAAAGTCAAAATATGAGCCAGTATGGTGGTGCGTGTGGTGTCACAGTTCACGCTCATGTTTATACAACTAATTCTCAGCAGGTGAAAAAGACACTACTCTATATCCAGGTCATGACTCACCTGCTGTCCACTTGAAGCTTATTTGCACTTAGGATGCTGCTGATGAGGATAAACAGACAACATTTCTTGCGAAACTCTCAACTCTTCACCTTTCAAAAACTATTCAGTGAGGTTGTGCTTAATGAATTTTACTTACCCTTATTCCAGGTCAATAAGCCATGTCAACTTGTGTCAAGCATACTGTGTCAAAATTTAAAGAATCCCAACGTATTCTTAGTGATATCCTGAATGTGGGCTGCGATCAGTCTGTGTGGTCAGTCCTGCTTTTGACTTTGCTCGCAGTTGTTCTTACATGTCAGCTGTGTGTTGGTACACATCCCCCTCGCATGAAGCGTTTCCGAAAATGAGGTGATTCAACAGCCTCCCATCAGGAGGAAATATTCTCAATCTGCTTTAGTCCTAACACAGAATTTAATTTTAATTAAATGGTTAATGAGCCATGGGATTAATGCCAATGACTTTTTAAAGCAAACATCTATAAATCATTAAAGCCCCATTTGAAAGGGAGAGCGAGCAGGGCTAACGAGTGTACGTGCCTTAAGCTTCCCACCACCAGCACCCCTCCCTCTCTCTCTCTCTCTCCCTCTCTCTCTCTCTCTCCCTCCCTCCAGGGACACATCAGCCTTACCATTGGTCAAATAAACAGCAGACAGACAGACTGATATGTGCAGTGAATAAACCTGCTCTTAAACAGTTAAGATGAAAAATGTTCTCACACAGATGTGCTAATTATATGAGATTAGCTACTGGTGGTAAGTGTGGATGTGAGTGTTAACATTGAAACAGGCTATATAGAGTTATAGAGCATTTTTTTAACTACTTTTGGTCACAAGTAAACTTCAAGATCCCATGAAATTGTATCATTATCGACTTAATGTGATGTGCTTTATGTAGAACAAACAGGTTGGGGCAGGGCACTAGACAGGGAGGGATGAATTAAATGTGCCACCAGCTGTAATAAAAAATGAAGGTGGGGTTGTTGTTGTGCAAAGCTTTTCAGGAAGCAGCAGTTTTGCATGCAAGTTGTATGTGTGAAGGACCTAACAGAAGACACTACTGAGTTGCACTATGGGAAATGTAGGATACAGTGATTTGGGGGCGGGGGTGTGACCCATTAGTCGGGATATGTGCGTCTTTGCTGAGTCAGATTTGACAGTGTTATTTTAAATATGTCTGTTAAAGTTGTCCAACTTTATGGAAGTGCAATAGTAAATTGTGGGAGTGCCCATTTAAATTTTGAATTAAAAATAAAAGATAAATGATTTCTTAATAGTAGAACACAAAACATTTTCCACATTAGTATTCCACATACTAAGTCCAACAATGGAAGTCATCAACATTTTCCTTCTTTAGGCTAAAGGTAATAAGACATAGTGGTCACATTTAGGTCAGTTGTAAACCTACAAGCATGAGGTCATATGGTGTCTCCTTCACAGCAATAGTTCAGCTCTCTGTCTCCAAGTGTGACTGGTCAGGTTGCAGCTGTCCTGATAGGGCGAGGCTGTCCCCATCTCCCAGGAGATCAAGGTCGTTGGAGATAAATGGCATTATGTCCCAGACTCCATATTGATATACTGTCTCCTCTTTGTATATGAGACATGCACTAAATATGACGTAACATACAACATGATTAAGTTTCTTATTGTGAATCAAATACCCTCACAGCTTCAGCTGGGTGAGGCAAATCCTCATAACCTTCATAAAACGTAGTGAATCTCGTATGCAGGGGCGTAAATATAGACAGCGCAAGTAGTGGCCTGTGAGGTAGGGGGGCCCATAGAGAGGACAGGCCCATCAGAGGAGGAAACCAGCAGAACTACACCCAAGTTCAACAAAGACTCAAATTGAAGAACTAGTGGTGCCATTCCCTCATAAACGCTAACCCACCTCCGTCATGTTTTTTTTTTGTTGTAAAATAGTCAGTGGCAGTATAACAAAAAGATGTGCTTATTCTACATAAACGTTCTTACTTGCCAGGATGTGCAGCTCATTATTAATTAAGAAGACATGCTTTGGTTGTTTAAGGGTCACATTTGAGTATTTATTGGCCCTATAGGACTGTACGGGACACTCACATTCAGACAAATGAGTAGATTAGTTAGAGGCAATCTATATTATGATGTAATTATGACATAATGATCCAGGTTGACAGTGAATAACTGATCTCTGTCATGATTTTGTGAGTTTGACTAAACCAGCATTAGCATCAATGACAATTAAAGGCCCTGAACTTTCTTTTTTCTCTGCAATAATCTTACTGCTGATTGATGGAGTCTTAGAAAAACCCATTATTTCCTGCCAAAGTCAGAACAGAGGTAATTTAACATGATACATTTCTGTATATGTATCTTTTGTACTCTTTGGAGTAGCGTTGGATTTAACAAAGGACATTTTGGACTGATTGTAGCTTATTTAGTAATGCATATTTCATGAGATAGAGAAATACTTAATATTTGAAACCAAATTTCAGGGTCCGAGTCAGTGTGAATCGAGTCTGGGATACTAAATCTGCTTTTCACTGGCAGCTGCCTAAAAGGATGAGTGTAGAGACCCTTCCAGCAAGCTGTGCATGTTCACATCAGCCCTGGATGAGAGAGTCACTAACAGTGCAAACCTCAGTGTCCTTGTGTCCTGTTGTCACAGGCTGGCTAGATTTACACTTTAAATAGATTTACCACTTAGTGTTTGTTATTGAGGCAATGATGTGACATGATTCTCAATTTCGGTTACTATGTTGTACTATAGTTGCAAAATAATGAAAAAGTGAATAGCAACTGAGTATTAAGAAATGGAGAACACAGGTCTTTTTGTTTTTGTTTCCCCCCCCATTGTCCTATGAATGTGTATATTGGATGATTCAATGCAGATTTTTGATGTCAATGTAGAAAATGGTTGGTAATGAACATAAAGTTGGGTTTTGCAGAAATGTCCAATATTGACCTTCGTATATAAAATGCAAAGTTTGATCTGCCACACATTTAGCAATCATTTCCCATAAGCCTGTAGCATAATCCACCAATGTTAATGGTATTGACCAGCTGTCTCACTTTATATAATTCTCCTTTAATGCATCAATGTGGCTACACACACCATGTGGAGGTGAGCAACTTTTGCATTCTAACTATTTAATTTGACAAAGTCGGTGACTGAGGACCCAACTGGCCACCTGTAGATGATTTATTTGGCTTTCCCCTCCACTTCAACATCTATTGTATTATGAAAAAGAGAATTGGATGTAAAATCCCCAGTGGCCTGTGCTAAATTTACCTTAAACCAAATCACTAAAGCCTACTGGTGCTTGACAGTCTGGGCAGGTGTGCAGACGCCTCAGCAATATCCAAGGGAGACCTGCTAGCACTGCTCACCCTTTATGCATTCTTATTTATTAATCTGACTCACTCTCTCCTCTGCTGAAGGCCTGATCCACTGAAAGTCAAACAATACTCTGCCAAAATGCCCTTTTTTTTTGGCCCATCTGCTATCCGAAAGCCTCTAGTACTAAGAAATAAAAGGAGGGATTACTAGAGCTGTTCATGTTTTATTTGACCATGAAACTGACGCTGCTTCTTTAGTGGCACGTCACAGCTGCTTCTATCAAGATCTAGATTTCAAGTCCATGCAAGGTATGGATCTCACGGCTTAAAAAAGGCATGCCGTTGCTTAGGCATTTGTTGTTGTCATTGACACACAACACAATCACTGTGTGAGTACTCTTACCAACAGCGCTGTCTACTGAAGTGTTAACTGCCCTGACACTGCTGGTTTCCCTGTGTCTTGACATGCCTTCCTGCGAGTCAACACCCCAACGCATATTTCTCTGTTAAATAAATAAAAAGCCCGAGCGTGGAATAAACACAGATTCTAAATAGGAGCTGACAGCGCCACCGGTTTGGAGATGGAAGCTTCAGTGGAGTTTGTTTTTCTTTCGATTTTTATTTATTTATTTATTTTTTTGCTGACAATCGCAGGCAGGGGAGACGACAGATAAGAGGTCTGGTTTTTTGGTGTCACAGCGTTCCTGTCTAGCACTGCACGAGTCAGTAGAAGGCCTTCTCCCTGGAGGTTAAAGAATGCTTATTAAATGGCAGCACAAAGACAGCAGGCCACTCATGCAGACGGGGCATCTCCAGCATGAAGAAGGTGAAGGGGTTTAAGAGCAGAGATGGATGCTTTAAATAATAATGACGCCCTTTTGAAGATGGAGGTTATTGTTGTTTTGTGTCTTACAGTATGTGTGTTTGATCAGGCATAATGACACACTTACAAGGGAGCACTCGGTATCGTATCAATACTTTTTTATTTTGTATTTCTGGCAACATCTCATAGCTACTACGGCAGCAATCTGTACGTATAAACCGAAGCCTTTTTGTCTTCCCGACACTAAATGCCGGTGAGGAAACACAGCAGGCTGAGCCCAGAGAACAGATGGGGTTTTTAGCTCTGATTTTACATCTAAAAAGGACAAAACCACAGAGCTGTGGTTTCACTCAGCTGTCAAAAACTGAGTGGCACCGCATTACATGGATGATTACCAATAATTCCCTTGCCGGGAGTCAACTGAAAAGAAGACAATGATGTAATTACAGTCTCCTTTGGCAAACTGCTTTGTCATACAACAGAATAATCATATGCTCTTTTGACACCAAACCGGTGTCTCCGGATCCATCGGTAATGGCCCTGTAAATCAAAAATGCTACTTTTATAGAATCACACCTGAAGTCCATACATGCGAGACAGTCAAGAAGTCCTGGAAAACAGAAGAGTGTAAAATAATGCTTTGGCTCTGAGGCTCTGCCGCTCGTACTGTGGTGCTTGATCTATGAGATCTGTGACAGCTGTAGGACACTCAAAAACACACTTAATAATGTGATATGTTACACAGCTGCTGTATAATCTTTAATTACTATACAATACACATACTCAAGAGGCAATTAGTAAGATTTTCAATGCTCCATTCCATAAAATTACCATAATATATCTTTGGGGCCTTGACAGGCATCTTGATTACCAAATGACTCAAATGTTCTTTGGCCAGTTGCTGAGGATTTCATCCTTTGAAATCTCCCATCACTTCTGTCTGACCTGGAAGATCTACCTCCTGCTGAGAATTTATAGCCCTGCCTCAGACCGCGCAAGGAATTTACATTTTATTTCTGCCTGGAATTGCACACAACTCAAATACCTTTGCCCCATATCTAACCATGCAGCGATGCAAATTATAGGAATTTTACACACCTGACAAACATTTAAAGCCACTATGGTTTTGTATGTGATTTTAGCATCTTTCACTCAGTTTGTGTTGGAAAATGTCACAATCCTGGCAAAACAGTGTGTTGCTTTCTGCTCATTCATCCTAGGTTGCTAGATCGGATCCAGCGAGGTGCAGTCTGCCACAATGTCTTTTTTCAACACTACCAGGTCAAGTTGAACATTTAAAAATGATGTATTTTAATTGTTTTAAATGCATGTCATTTTAAAATAATCTTGAAAATCCCTCAATCTATGTGTCGTATTGGGATGTTGATTTTGATTGTGCAATGTCTGGTGCCTTGCAATAAAATACTGAAAGCCAGCCCTGGGAAGTGCGGTTTCTGTCCTTTAAGCAACACTACACAAATGTAAACCCACTACTTGTGTATCTGTGCACTTAATTTATAATCTTTAACATGAAATTGGAGCAATTTAAGATGAAATGTACCAGAAATAGTGTAATTATGTCACAGCAGCCTTGCGAATGACTGGAATAATTGTTCTTTTTAAAATCACATTATCAGTTTCACACAAAGTGCTGAGAGAATGTTCATGTTGACAACTGTTAGCCTTAGCTATGTTAGCTTATTGAGTTACTGAGTGATCATTTCACAATTCCAGGTCACCTGTACAGGTTGTCTCATATTCTAGCTTGCTATAAGTCTATTGCTCAAGCTTCCAAAACCAAAATACAGCCTTCGACAGACACATCAACAGCTCATTGTGTCCATGAGTCCAAACACGTGAGACAAGCTTCACAGGCTTGTATTAATTCCAGGACTGGGTTTTTGAGGTCTGACCAAATGTAGAGGATTGGCACGAGGTGGAATCATGGTCATCAAAAAGTTGCAAAGTCCGGAAAACATTCTTATTTTGGGGACATGTCTTTAAAGCGGCTCTAATCAATACTTTTACATTTACAGTGGATCAAATACTATGTATAATGCCAAAAGGGTCACCTCTGGTGAAGAGAGTGAACTTTATTTGTTAAGGGACCACAATCATGACTCCAAATGAATGCTAATGTTGCTCCACGTGTGCTGAATGTGTAAACAGACAACTGTTAACTGCTAATGCATACACCAACAATTTTATAAGGTGATAATATGTCAGTGTTGTGTTTACAACTTGTCTCCACTGTCCCCAAGTGGCCAAACATTAAATTATTGCAGGTTTAACGTTATTACTATGGACCTTTTTAGTATTTAAGAGGCATTTTAGACTTTTTTTTTTTAATCATAGTCAGTAGAAATGTGAAAAGAGAGAGGAGGTAGGACATGCAGCTTTGGTCCCTGGCCAGACTCAAACTAGGAATAAAGCAATTACACTGTCTGTGTTTTAAACCTAGGCAACACCAAAGACACACCTTTGAGGACAGAAAAGTAACTTTTATTCATGTCAGACAGGAACAAGAATCCCTGAACGGGATGACTGCAACATCAATTGTCCAAAGCCCCCAGTGCTGTCGGAACATCTTTACCTCTGTAGTTTCACACCTTGTTCCAAGACTGTAATGACTCTCATGTAAGTACATGTCTCTAAAAGGAAACATTTCAGTTGCACCGATGACGCTTCTTGGATGGATATTGAGCACTGAAATGCCACCTAACAGCTGTTGCTTGATACCACAAAGCCTTGGTATTTGAAAATGTACATGTCAGCTGAAGAAGAGTAAGTGAGATCTTGAATAGTTTTGGGAATTTCTACTCTGTTAAACAGGTTTAGTTTTTTCAGTTTGTTTGTAATATTGCAATGCTCTTTTTAAAAATAATTTCTCTGTGGATCATTGTTCTCTAAACTGGAACAGCATAGCTTACAAATGCAGGGTTGTTGTGGCTGGCACGAGCTGTGGCTTATGTGTTATTTAATGAAATGCCTTTCCCTCTGTCTTATACTCTGCCATTATTGCTATCTGGTCATCAGAAACGACATAACCCAAGTTTATGTGTTGTCGTTTTAATTCCCATGCTGTCATGTTTTGCAAAGCACAAATTCATCAGTGCTGGAGCTCTCTCACCCGGACTCCCTGGCTCTGATGGCAGTAGGAGATTCATAAGCCGTCTTTCTTTCGTTCTTTCCCTCCCTGTCTGTCTCTCTCTCATATTGTGGACAGCAGCAGCGGAATTGTTCACCAAGGTACCATCTATTGTGCTGAGATAATTGCCCATGAGTAGAAGCTCATCAAGAGGAGAAATTGAAATTACTTCCTCGTACTCAGGGACGGTGAACCGTGGAGTAAAAAAGATGATGAATCTCTATATTTCCATGGGGATCTGCATACGACAGAGGTAGACTTGATGAGGTTGAACGGCAACAAAATTACACAGGAGGACTCTTCCTGTGTGCCTCTCCCTACTACATCCATACACTGTTTCTGTTGGTTTTTGCCATTCAAGAGTTAAAGGTTCGGTTATGTTGCTTTTGCAGCACAAACAAACATAGATTAGTTTCCTCCAATCAATCACAACCATCGCTTCTTCCCACAAACACGCAGCATATTTCTCACTGCCGGTGGATTCAATTTTCCAAAGACAAAATTAAACATCTTGTAAATTATGTTTATTGTCCCTTGTATTTCCCTCCTGCAATCAAATGCCAGCAGTCATTGCTCATGTGCTAATTGAAGTTGTTTTTTCCCTGTTATGTAAATTCCTAGAATGCTTAATTGGGGTATATATCACAGTTAGCATGCAGTATTCCAGTGACTTATTCTACACATAATGTAAACAATGTTTGTACTGTGGGCTCGTTCCGACGTATAGTGTGTTAGCTGGTGGGTGCTGTTTAGGTCTCATCAGTGCTGTTTTTGTCTGCAGCAGCAGCAAATGGTAGATCGACAAACTAGCTAACTGGTGATAGTGGACTACTTAGCAGTTAAAGAGTTGATTGAGACCAAAAACAGAGTTAAAAGCAGAGTTAATATTGGCCTTACATTTGTCAGGTGGCTAGAAGCGCGACACCAAATGAATGCTAATGTTGCTTTGTAACATGATGTGATAGAATTCAATCACATAGTTCTTATTCCTGTAGACATATAGACAATATGAACATTTTATAGGAGGTACTATGTTCAGAAAAAGCATTTATAACAGCAGATATTGCCCTTATAAAGAACCAATTGGCTTGAAACACTGATAAACAGGGCTGAAAAATCTGTAAAACAATATTTACATCATGTTTTTACTTTTTGTACTTATATTTGCTTTATTTAATAGTATTTTTTGATATTGCGTTTATTTGTGTATTTTTGGGCTTTAGTGCAATCCATTCACACTATTTGTTCTTTTTGGTAGGGGTGGCCTGGGAGGGGATGGATGGAAGATATAATATCCCATTTCCTCTCACACTTCTTCATTGTTGAGAATAAATCTATCAATACAGATGATGTTGAAAGAAGGGGGGGCATCGTGAGACAAAATGGGCTGTTGGAGCCACATCATCAGCTGCTTAAGACTTATGTCTCTGTAGTCGGTATTTAGTAGTAAAGACAACAATCATCCGGGAATAAATCATCTACATTTAGAAGCCAGAACGGAGCCATCAGACAAGTTTTAGGGTGAAGCTCTCACCTCTTCTTGACAGAAGACTGATTACACCACTCCACGTCCAAGATACAATCACAGCAGGAAAACACAATTGAACACAGTGGAATCGCATGTAAGAATGTCTGATGGTGTTCCTTTAAGTGCATGGCTCAAGGACACAATTAGAAGTATTTACTGAGAGACAAAGATTTACTGAATTATTGTGCATTTGCAGACTTTTCCACACATGTCAAACACATTTTTGATGTAAATACATTTGAAAGACCAGTGCTTTTACAGCATATAACCATGAAGAGCTTTCATTTTTGCTGTATGCATGATGTCAACCACTGATGGTTTCATTTAATCCAAGTGGAAAAAAGCTTGATCTGTCCATAGTAAACATTGTATATAGTAAATACTACAGGCTACACTGTAGTAGTGAGACCATTACCATAAAACCCTCCCATTTGCAGTTTGTCCTGCAATGTTTATTACAGTGAACATGAGTGCAGACAACAGTTCATCACCTCATCATTTCAAACCCTCTACTTAAAAATGACAGTTCACGGGCACTGTGTAGTGTATTTCAGTGACAACACTGACATACCTACTTTTGAATAAGTATTGCATTTTTGGTGTTCAACAAAAGCAACAGCAAAACATGTTTTAATAATAACAACAATAAATATAGATCCTATAGGTACAGCGTGCATGTTCTTTCAATTTGTAGCAGTTTAAAAGCATAAACATGTCTCATTTAATTTAGGTCCAATTGAACTGCCTCCTAACAATTACTGAAAACCCCAGTTGTTCCAGTGTGCATTAAAAGCATTGACACTGGAGTTTATTAGTAACCATCCTCTAATTAAACTTATAATCCACAGTATTTTAATTAAATCAAGCCCAATTTTTTATATTATTTTTGGCTCTCATTTGTTATCCTAATGCCATTAACTGTTTTTACATTCATTAGCTACCTCTCTCTGTAGTAGCTTGCTTTGTCAGTGGAAGAATCCACCATTCCTGTGCTGGATGCAGGCACTTATTACACAAAATCATTCTTCTTATATTTCCTTGCTTGCTTATGTGCACGCATGTTGTTTTACATTTTCTGTATGCCATTTGTGTATGACTTGCGTATGTAGGTACTTACATAAAAAGTGTTAGACAAGAGCCGACATGTGCTGTCAGGAAGGGCCATGTGGCAGCAGACTTGGACCCAAAGATGCAGACACGGGGGTGAAATGAGGAAAGAGTTTATTTCCACTACTTACAGCTTGAGGAGGGAAACGGTATTCAAAACACAGGTGAGTGTAATCAAACTAAGGAGTGACTCAGACAAAGACAGGAAGGCAAAAGGAGACACAGACACGGAATTTCAAAATAAAACAGGAAACATAAACCCATAGTTCAGGGACCATGACATTTGCGCATGTTGCACATAATTTGCAAGTAAACATGCCCGTACATAATGATGTAATCTTCAAGAGTTGAGCAGCCATTTTAAAGAGGAAAGTTATTTTTGTCATTACAAGTATAGCTAAAGCAATTTATAAAGACATCAAATGTCTAGACACACGGGTTGCTTGTTGTCTTGTGATGTATTTCTGACAGACGAGCTGCACAAACTGCGTTTTCTGTCCCGTGATCAATACATGTGTAAATTCGAACAGAACTAAGGGAGTTGTATTTTTAAGACTTTAAACAGAACTCAAATCTTAAGGATGATGAGTTATTACAATATCAGCGGTTGTTCTATTTCATAAATCTGCAGAGAACCTCATGGAGCTGCATTGTACGCTTCCACATGACTAGTCCTTCTTAAGAGTCTTGGGGCTCAGTTGGTCTTCTCACTGCTGTGTTAGTATCACAATGGGAATTGTATTTTAAGTGAGGCTGAAGATCATTTCCCCGTTCTTTTGAAATATGGCATTTGTGCATGACATCTGTGGAATCTGAGCACCTCTTCACCCAAGGGCATATCCCTGTGCGAGCGCAGGAGACACAGCTGAGAAATGAGTTGGCACTAACAGTCCTGCTGACTGCTCAGGATTTCACTGGAGCGCTTTGCAGACTTGCGTCGCATTACTTCTCATTCATTTTGCTTTTGTAGCTCGCTTAATATGCTATTGACTGCATTAGTGAAGAGATTAATGTGTTGTTAAATTATGTTGGCTCATAGTGCCATCATGTATTCAGATACACTGCCTCGTCAGCTGCTCCAAGGATTATTTTTTCATGTACAGAAGCTCATAGTCTAATGCAGGGAACATTCAGCAACTGGATCTATAGACTCAGATGGGTACTCCTCTGCCAAGAAAGGTGTGATGGGAATTATTACTAGATAATGATGCAGACAATTAATTCTCAAAGTCTCTCTTTTACTTTTTTACAAAACTTTTGCTCAACAGTGCTGCACTATGGCTGCAAGTGACAGTTACTCTTTATAATTTAGCTGAAATGCTAAACTATTGTAACAGTAGCACACATGGAGGAGAGTCATAGTCAGCAAATTGGCTAACTAATGTGCGTTATACAGCAATATTTAAAGTTAGCTAAAATCAGCCACCCTTAGCTAATGGTCATACCAGACCAACTAAGGGTGTTAGAGTTAATGGGTTAGTTTATTAGCTCTGGATTAACTGGATTAATCAGTTGATAAATTTGTAGTCTGGAGCGTTTTCTACTTGATTCAGTTTCTTTTCACACAGACAAAAATCCAACCAAACTAAAATGCATCGCTACAAACCATGTAACAATGATCACTTTACTTATTGGTCAGATGTGTCTGGGGCGGGAGTAAATACAGGAAGAAGGTCCTGTGATCTGAACATGTGGATATTTCTGTGAGACAAACATTGCTGGTTCATTCTTCAGATAGCTGCAGAATACAAAGCACACTAAACTTGTTTAAACCCAACCAAACAGGTTAGGTGTGAAAATCCCCATAAACTGTAGAGGCAAAACCTGTGAGTGTATTCAATTTAACAAAAGTTTCCCAAAAGTTACACAGTCACAAAGTGGATCTGCTGTAAGGCAGGCACAAATTCTGACCAACCCTTCAACAGCTTTTCTCACACTAGTCGCAGCCAGACTTACTGTCCTCCAAAAAAGCCGTAATCCTCTTGACAACACCTAAGAGATAGTGCGGGCATACACTGTACGAGTAGGAGACACTTCACTTGAGCAGATTTAGTCACAACAAGATATCCACGAGAGGTTGCTGCTATTTGAAAGTAGACAGAACAATACAGATTTAGTAAGTAGGTGGGCTTTTGAGTTGCTTTATTTTGACGTCTTTACTGCTGACTCCCTTGGCCAAACTTTAAGCACAAACTATTAGTTTGCCAAGGCAAATTGGAAGCCCTGTTCATTTCCACTAAGCTCCGTTCTTTTCTGCATTCAAGGTGCATGTGTGTGTTTTCTTGGACAGAGAGATGTTTTGATTGTGATTGGATTTGAATGGTGTGATGCCGAATCCAAGGTGAAATCCTTTGGCATTACTTTTTTTTTTGCAAGGTATCGAGGAAATTCACAGATGAATCAGAATGAGTGGATCCACAGTGTGATTTAGCCCTTTCCACATGTCCCTTTCTCTTAGAGCATTTCTTTCTTCCCATGCTCAGCCTTTGGTTGCATACCATCACCTCCATTGGCTTCACATAGCAAGACAGAGAGTTCGCTGGGAACTACTCAGAGCAAAACCACTGCCATGACTAGCAATGTCACGTTAACAGGTTAATCTATAATTCATCCATTCATTCTTTGGCTATAAGCATGCATTGACTTGGCCTTGTTTTTTTCCACTCTGGGCCCAGCTCGTTGTACTCTGGTTAACTATTCAAGGCTAATAATGTTAAGCTCAAATGATCTCGATCATTTCCATCCAGTGCTTTAAATACAAGTGAAGGATTCATTTGTAGCCATGCTAGCAGTGCAACTCTATGGATGGCAATGCAGGTCTGTGAGTGGTGATCCACCACTTTGGTCCAAACTGAATTATTTCAACAGCTAATGAATGGATTGGCACAACATTTTGTATGGACGCTCATGGTTGCCCCATTATGTATCGTGATGACTTGGTGATCCATTGCGACATTTCCTGTGTGTCCCCCTCGGATGATTTGTAATAACACTGGTGATCCCCTGACTTCTCATCTAGCTCATTCCGCAGGTCATAGTTTTCATTTGTCCATTACTTTGGTTTATGACCAAATACTTGCAAAACTAATGACCATCAGCCTCTGCTGAACTTTGGTGTTCTGTGCTGATTAGCATATGGTAGCATGCTAACAGGATAAACTGGTGAACATGGTACCTGTTTAACATCAACATGTTAGCATTTAGTTGACAACCCCCACAGAGCTGCTGGCATGGCTGTAGATTTTAGTCGTGTTTAGAAGTTATCTTGCATATAAGTGGAATGTGTAATAAATATTCTAAACCATGACCAGCACGATTGGCTGGCACATCAACTTTTTATTCAAAGCTTAGGAACATAAAATATACTCTTTATGTACGTTTACAGTCACTGTAAAGTTTTGTCATCATGATTGTCCATACTGCAGTTTTACAATGTTGTCTAGTCTGTAAACACAACATCTACTGCATGTTTGTCCGTCCTGTTGCTCTTCCTGAGGCTTTTATTTTTCCATGTTAAAGGATTCTTTGGGCAAGTTTTTTCTTATCGAATCAACGGTCAAAGGATAAAGGGTGTCATATGCTGTACAGATTGTGAAGCCCCTAAAGGCTAATTTGTGACTCGTGAGATTGGACTATATAAATAAAATGGACATATGGTCACTGTCCGGTCAAAACCCTGTATCTCAAAAATGAATTTTGCAGATAAACTGATTTACTGTTCTTTTGAGGAAATTATCATTCTTCTTAAACTAAATTAAACATTCCAACACCCACTGGATTATATAAAAGATAAAGAAATGATTTAAAATGCACCACAAACTTTGGTAGGTCCAGATAAGAGCGTGTCTTATGTTTACAATCTAAAATAATTTATGAAGCAAATAGACTGGCTTCTGTTAGGTACTCTTAGGTGAAAACTAATGCTTTTTTTATGATTACATTTTACAGCACTAAAGTATCAGATTTATTTTTGAGGATTTTTGAATAAGCATATTATATCTGGAAATAAGCAACGTGCTTTTGTTGAATAAATCTGACAAAAGTACTTCCATTTTTGATAAAGTATCATCATTGCTTACCGACTAAAAAGTGGTTTACCTACACATAAATGTATCACAACAGATTTAAATACATTCTTTGCCTGTTTTACAGTATGATGTACAAACCACAAGATCGAGTTTAATTGGGCCTCTTTCGTGCTCATACAGGCACATAGCAGTTTCTTCATTGGTTGTAAAATTTACCAAATAGCAAGCAATCACCATCTGACTTGTCACCAGCATGCTTAGTTTGTGCTTAGAGTTTTATGGCGTGGTGGAAGGAATCTTGGCAATCATCAGATAGAGCATTTATCAGAGGAAGCAAACATCAGTTACACATGTAAATTACCTGCAGTAATATAGGATATTTTATCATACAAATGTAACCCATTTTGTTTCCTGTCAGCTAATGTGTGTAAACCATCAAGGCAATCCGTGCAAAATGAAAATTGGTGACATATGTGGAGGCAGCAACCAAATGATTATTTTAAGATGCACAGGGGAGCGAGCTGAAACAACTTTCTGACAGTTTCATCATGCATTACTACACAGCAGTTCCTCCCAAAATTGACATCGTTGGCTTTGATCAAAGCCCAAACAGGGCTGTGACATTCTGAAAGAAGTGTTTCAAATGATTTCTGTGACAGAGAGCATAGTTTTGAAACACTGACAGTGCTTCAAAGGAAATGATGTCTAATGGAGACTGTGTGTAGGTGCATGCATACAGTGTGTGATTAAGGGGCCCGGCGCATGCTCGCTGACAGTGGGCCACTCACAATGACATTTGTAATTCGAATGCCATACGAGAGAAACATGCTCTTTACGATACATGACATTTATTTGTAGATGTTGTCATTGCATTTTCTCCTGCATAATCTACCTCATCACGTCGCATGTTAAAATGAAATGACTTGCAGTGCTGATGTGTATATTTCATCATGCCTGTTGTTTCGTTTTTTTCCCCCTCTGTGATGAATCTGAGCTGTGCCCTTGTTGAGACATTGTCTGCGGGTAGCGCAGTGAGTCTGACTGATTGATGGCAGACAGTGGCTGTCACCCCCGGAGAGTAAGCATTTCTGTGTCGTCTCCCCATTGAAGGTCCTGTTGAGCTTGTTAAGGGAGAAAACACTTTTTGTTTATAGCCACTCTGACGGCACCGGCTGACAGCTCCTGCTGAAGAGGAGAGAGAGATTCCCTCTGGCTCACTGCTCTCTCTCTCTCTCTCTCCTCCCTGTCTGTCTCACCTGCCTGTCTCTCCCTGTCTCCACCCCATCCTCTGTCTCTCTTGTGTCTCATTCCGGTGTTGTGGAATCCGGTAAAACGAGCACAATGATTTAAAATGCAAATGTGAGGTCCCTGCACAAAAAGAAACAGAAATTAGCTTCGCCCATCTGGACAGCATTAGGTGAACGGAATAAAAGCAGGAACAAGATGTTCCTTCAACTCAACAAACTTAAATTCCCAAGTCATGGAAATACTGTTTCTACTGTGAAGGGAGTCTCACTTTCCAGTTTCACCATGAGCCAAAACATTTCCCAAACCGAAATGCTTCAGTTTTGTGGCTGTTTTTGTTGCACAGTAAAACCGTAGAGGCAGTTTTTTTTGTTGTAGATGAAGATCTGCACACTTGTTCATATTTGACTGAACTTTTTAAATAATCTTGATAAGACTGACATGATTCTATATTTTACTGTCAGCACATATCATGAAGACATCAAAACCACCACGTGTGTTAGCATGTCTTTCAGTGTTTCTGACACTCAGCCCCAGGTCCACTGAAAGAAATGGTCATATGTATATATATATATATTTAATTTTTTCTAAAACATCTGGGCACATAAGCACATAGTGTATTTGTCTTCTGGACTTTTGTTTTCAGCTGCTGTGTGTATGGGATTGGGTCAAAATAAACTACGGTTAATGGACATGTCAGCCAGTGCAATAGTGTGGCTCACTGATGCGTTATTAAAGGTTTTGGACAAAAGTGGAGCTCTATGGCACAGAGCAATAAGCTTTATCAGACAATGTTTGGACAGGAGCGCTTCCTGGACCCAAAATGTGTTTGTTGGAGGTGCTCTTTGGATACGTGTAGACTAAATATTACAAACTCTGTTAGGGTTAGAGTTTGTTTTATGGTTTAACATGACCATCCCATATCACAAAAGGCATCTTAATTGTGCCTTTGAGGTTTCTTGTGATTTATAAAGATATTTCAGACTTTGGATGCACACACAATACTTGTAAGGATGATGTCATTGTTGGTATTCGGTCTTTTCGTGGGATTCACTGACAAATAAAAAATGAAAATATATCACCAGCCTAATTCTTTAAATAATCTATTTAGACTAAATCTTTTCTATCATTTTGTTTTATATTTTGAGGTGTTTTTTTGTTTTTTTGGGATGTAAATTGTTAAATATCTTTCCAAATTGCTAATGATTCCACATTAAACACTCTTTGCTGATTCTTATGATCATCATTATTAATATTATTATTGTTATTATTGGTCATATTATTAATAGTATTTAATTAGTGTATTGGCAAACAAAGGCATGTCAAATTTGCCACAATGTCTAGTGCCAACTAGTGTGTAACACGTTCAGAGTTTGTGTCTGTATCTCCCAAATGATTTTGCATGGTCATTCTTTTTTTATTCGTATCAAAAAAAGAAGTATCTGGATGTCTTTGTGCTGGTAAACATAAGCACATTTGTATGCGAGTGTCTTAACACAGAGAAGCTTTTTGCTGTTTTCCAAGTGAGCAAACTCAGATTGCCGGGTCCAGAATCACTGTCAGATGAAATTATCCTGCAGGAGCTCTGCCACTGGCGAAAAATGGGAATATTCACTGAGGCAATAAGCTCTCTACTGGGAAAGCTTAAAGGAGGGGAATAAACAACATCTAAAATTAACGAAGGTGAAAGTGCCCAAACACGTTCTCTCCTCATCTTCTGAAGCCCCACCCCCCTCCTCCATCTATTTATGTAGTCACCTCGACTGGGAAGCACTTCAAGCGAGGCCTCTTTTCACTCCCAGATGGGCTCACCAGAGAGAGCTGTGTGTGTCTTTATCTGTGTGTGTGTGTGTGTGTGTGTGTGTCTCTGAAAAGGGGGGGTATGGGATTGCAATGGGGGGTTTGTGTGATCTACGCCTGTGTGTCATTTGAAGTTGCAAAGCCAAGCATCTAAACACGGCCCAACACTGAGTCATCTGCTTTTTGATCGCGCCGCACCTGATGTGAATTTCATTTGTGCCACTCGAAGAGCAAGAAAGAACCCTGCACACCTCGAACTCTCTCGGTCTCTCTACGTCGCTGCCTCGCTTTCTTTCGCCCACACAAGATGCCTCTGTGCATCCCCTCTTGAGCTCTCAGGGTGGGGGGGTCCCAGAGCGGCGTGGGGGGAGGGGTTAGGTTATATGGAAGCTCCCCCAGAGGAAGGCTTCAGATTCCTGGTGTTGTACAAACACTGCCATTTAAAATAAAAGAAACATGAAAGCCCGTTTGATGTTCAAGGGGTTCACCTTGCTCTCGAACGCAACACGAGCACAAGCAACAAGCGGGGAGCAGCGCTTTTGAGCCTTTGTGGACAGGCCTGAGGTCAAAGTGGTCCCTCAAAGGGACGACCTGTTTTGAGATTGAGATGGTCTCATCTGTCAAGTAATTACACCCATTCAGTTGAAATGCTCTGCGGCACAAGTTGTCTTTTGATACACTTTCACAGCGATCATCTCACAATATTGTTTGTCGTTTGTTTACTCCAGTGTAGCATCATGCAATATTTATCCCGATGGCAGTAGTCTACCCACATACAGCCGTCACTGTCATGCAGCTAGCTGCTGAAAGCTTTGCAGTTCACCAGTTTAACAGCTTTGGGAGTATTCACACCCTGCCCTTACTTTGGCGCTCTCAAGGCATCCATCCAAAACTATCAAAAATCTCACTGCGTAGGTGGTGCCGCATGCTTTAGAGGGTTGTAAGAGCAAGTTTTGTGAATAGCAACAGGAGATTGCTGAGAGGTTGTGTAGGTGCTGCATGTCCGCCGCTTGTCTGACAGGTAGAGAGAGAATCTGAGAGAAAGCACGGCATACAACGATCTGAGAGCGCGTTCAGCTGGGATCTTGGACAGAACAGAACTGAGCAGGAAAATAAAGCATTTCCCCTCCTGCATTCCTTACTTACAATATGTCACAACAAAGTGCACATGAGGAAATGTCAGTATGTATGCGTGGTTGTGCGTGTTTGTGTGAGAAAGAAAAGAGTGTGCGAGAGAGAGAGAGAGAGAGAGAGAGCTAGACAATGAGGGAGCAGGAGCATGGCGGTAGAGCCAGCATTGTAGCAGACATGATTACGGGCCTTGATCTTTCCTATGGCAAGAACAAGACCTCAATCTCTCCCTATCTCCCCTTTAATCAAATCCCTACCTTTTTGCCTCCCTGCCACAAAACTGTCACAGGCTGAAAATAAGCCCTTTCCTTATCAAAGAGCCATGGGTTCAATTGATTTCCAGGCTAGGAGAATTTTTATTCAGAAACTTTGAAGCACAAAAAAAAGAAGATAGAGAAAACACCTGCATCCCCCATCAGGCAAATTACTTCTGACTTTTAATTTATTTCGGCAGGAAATGGAAAGCTACATCCTAACCACAGTCAATAGGGGGACTGGGGAGGAGAGGTGTAATCAGGCAGCTCACCAACTCCAAGGCCTCCATCCTGTCACTTTTAATAGCCACTCAGACCACACAATCTGCTCGGCCTGATATGCTCACGCCATTCCCATAGCTGGAGCTGCAGCCATCTCTGCCTCCTCTTCCTCTTCTTCCTCCTCCCCCTCCTACTCCTCCGTGTCCTTCCTAATAACAACTGAACATTTCCACACTTCCCTGGTGCCTCACATGAAACAAATCACAGCCAAAGTACTTTCTACCTTCCTTCTATCGCTGTGGATGGTGGATTTGAAATAGGGATGGGGAGATTGGCATGTTTCATTTACATTCAAAGTGCCATTCCTGGCTTTGATACAAAGAGCGATTGGATTCAAGGGAGCCAACTCGGCTTCTCGTCCAGTTTTGGGTTTGAGTCTGGCTGGCAAATATCTCAACATCCATTTGACGGATTGGCACCACATTTGACATGCGTGGTCACCAGAGGTTAAATCATAACGACTTTGGTGATCCCACCACCACCATCACCACCACCAAAATCCTTTCTAATTTCACATTTGTGATTCAGAGTGAAATATCTTGACAATTATCTGATGGATTACTGTGACATTTGCTACATTCGTGGTCCTTAGAGGATAAAATCCAATGACACTGGTGATTCTCTGACTTTTCCTCTTTACATGTGTGATTACAGCACATCTCATCTGTGAAATGGAGGTTCATTCCAACTAGGACGAGTGAGATATGGGTCATCTTTAAGGGGGTGGCAGCCTATGGCAGGGTAGAGAGTTTGATCTGCAGTTCAAACAGTTCTAACTTCGGTTAGAGACATTAACTTCACCGGCAAAGGACGGTGGTTTTTGTCAAGGTTTTAGTGAAAAAGTTTGACATTGGTGATCTCTGGATTTTCCTCTAGCACCACCATGAGGTTGACATTTGTGGTTCAGAGTTACATTTCTTATATCTATTGGATAGAAGTGAAATAGTGAAATTTGCTACAGATATTTAAGGTCCCTTGAGGGTAAAATCTTATGACTTTATTGATCCTCTGAATTTTTATCTAGTGTCACCATCAGTTCAAAATTCTAATTTGTCCAAGACCGGTTTTTATTTTTCTGGTCTTTATTGTTCTTTATATTTTGAAAATTCTACTAATGTGAACATTTTAAATAAATATAATGTTTAGATTCCATAAATGTTTCATTGGTGTCAGATTATTTATAACATAATGGTGATGGACACTGGTTGGAGGGCCCCCCCTTGGAATTTTTTGCCTAGGGCCCCAACAGACACTAGAATGGGCCACAGCTCAAAGGACCCCTGTGTGTATGTACAGCCTCTCAGAGCCTGTTGTGTTGCTTTAGACTTTTAGTCTTACTTTCTGTGTTAATGTGTTCGGGTTATGTATTTTTAACGTCACATTCTGCAATAATTGGTTTATACTGATACATTTCCACACCAGCCTCGCAAACTTTTGGAAGAATAAATAAAATAAAATAGAACAAAAACTGTACTCATGTGACGGTAAATTGGACTGCTGCTTGTGCCATTTGGGCCAGCAGGTGAATGAAGATTGGCTTGTCCTGAATGTCCCTGGCTTACAGATCAAGTTTTATCTACAAGCCGTTTGCTCTTCCAGCACCTAATGAAGCTCTCTGAAAGGAGATTAAATGGCAGAGAGGGACAAAACAATAACCATTACCAGTCACCTTCATTTTGCTTCATCTGTTAACATACTGGGCAGCTGTTGCTGTGCGGCAGCCAGTCACAATACCTCGCACACAATAATGTAAAAAAGCAGGAGGAAAACATGTACTTATGATTGAAACTGTCATGGAAATAACAAATTAAAGAGACTCTGGAATGAACCCATGCACAATCTGTGCAACGCTCATATTATTTGCTCAATAAAAGACTGAGGCTGAGAGAAAAGCTATAAGTAAGACACGTTCAGACACGAGGCATACAGTTGCTGCCAATTCAAATGCATAGCAAACATGTTGCAAAAGAGTTTAGGCAGATGTATTAGCTGTTCCTATGAGGGATGTCAGGGCATGATGCATCATCAATCATGGTGCCAGGCTGGGTAAGGCTCAGGAAAAAGCATCATACCTTTAGCATTTTAAATGCTTTTGACTTTGGTGTTCACACAGAAAACAGTCATGTCTATACTTTGCTTTTACAGCAGCAGACCATTTTGCTTTGTCCCTCAGACCAGCGAAGACTTTAACCTTGTGTGAAGACAGATTTACATCCAACATCCAAGTGTCATCCCATTTCAATCAATTGGCTCTTTTTACAAAGAGATCTCAAACAGCTTTTAACTGGGTTCCAAATAGAACACACTGATACTGGATCCAGTCTGCTGGCAAAACTGGCTCTGAAATTTAAGATGTTAAGATCTCCATTGAAAATGTGTGAACTCATCAGTCTCTCAATGGTTTTCTTCCTCTCCTTAGAATACAGTGGGTTGAAATCGATCATCCATTATTCTTGAATTTCATTATGTGGGAAGAACAGTATCAGTAAACAACATAATATAAAGTTTACAGTATATTAGGAGAATGTATGAAAATGCCACCTGAATGCTTTTGTGTGGCTCGTACACATCAGATCACTTTGTGTTTATTATAGCTGCCGCTATATTTTATAGACTAACATTTACAAGACAAATGTATCTCACTGAATCCTGATGCAGTGAAATACAAGACAAAACAACATATTACAAATAGTACTTTAATTTAAAAAAAGTTACAATATTCTAATTATATTTCTAAGGAGGTTATTGAGTTAGATTTTGCTTTGTAGCTATACATAGTCAAATGTGTTTATGTTGTTCTTATGCATTCATGTATTACGCCCAAATATAACTTTCAACTGCTAGTCTCATCTGTTGTTTTTAACAATTGCCAAAATGTCAGAATTGTTAAAATACATTGTTTTTCTCATTTTATTCTCTACATTGTTTATGGGATCTTTAGAGTGTTGGTCTTTATTTTATTTAGTGCTGTCACAATATGCAGGTAGCAGGTAATAGCAGGTAGTGTTGTGGGTTTGTTGAAGAGAAGATCGCATCACACAAAGCAAAAAGACGAGTTTGTAAGACGATCCATAGACACATATTTATAAAGAAAGTAAGTAAGCCTATCTAAGCATATCAGATGTAAACCTATATAATCGTGAGAGTGCTGCTTAACCACTGCTGTGATCATCAGTCCAAAAGAACATCATAAATAATTCATAGCTAACGTCATATAAATGTATATATCAGTACATATAGTAAGTTAACAAAGAGTATAGAAGATAGGATGTATATGTATGAGGCTTATATCGATTGGTCGAAACATCAGTGATGATCATTAGGGCTCACTGTGTGGTCATCTTTAATATATGTCACTGCCATGACCAGCACTTAGTGTTTGAAACGCATTCACCAGAAAACTCTTAATGTTGTGTGTTTGGCCTCATGTTCGTCTCTGATGTTATAAATGAACTCTGACATTAAGAAGTTTCTTTGTGTAATGTTATTGTCACAGTAACATGATGGTGCAGCGATGACATATAGGGTTCACTGCAGAGCAGCACATTCTTTGATATTGGAGGGTTTTGATCACAGTAACTCTAAAATTAGCTTATGTATAACACAGTTTAGGAGGTGTAAACATGAAATATTACAGGCTACAGTGAAAGATATCAAAGTCTAATAATAAAACGTTTGGCATCATCCACATACATGTTTCATCCGTTCATTTGCTAACACTTGCACCGACACTGACGTGCTCTGACTGCTTTAATGGGCGCAAACACGAGTGAGGTCTCATGCAAGCTTTAGATAATTGGGGTTCTCCCTCGGATGAATAAGCACCACACATATTAATGCAGCGCTGATTTATCGTTCTCTCCTCTGTGCTTTTTTCTGCTAGTTAGTATTTGATGGATGGAGCTTTTACGTTTGTGCAAACATGCTACTTCAAAAGGAAAACGTCTAATAATGACATTTAATGACTTCATACATTTCACACGGCTCACTTTCCCTCACTCATTTTCATGAGGACGAAGGTTATTGAAAATTGCATTGGGTGATGTGGATGAGTATTATACTACATTCGGATCTTTTATTTGTTTATGCATTATCACATATTTGCTACCGTTTGCCACTGTAATTTACAATGTACAATGTATTTGTAACCAGGTGAATGATGGGAAGGGAGTGTCTTGGTGCTGCCCGAAACGAAGCCTGATCTGGTTTCCCTGTGGAGTTAAGACTGGGATAGCGTGGTGACACTGTCACTTTAAGGGCCGTAGGCTTCATGGAGCAGCAGGACCGAGAGCTAATGACTGCTGAGGTGTGTATTTGACCATGTGTAGGAGAAATACTGTAAACAATCTAGAGGTATGAAAATGGGTACAAGTGTTAGTGAACAAGAACACAGTTAAGCTAGCAGAATAAGGATGATCAATGATCATTTTGTATTTTTGACAATTTGTGTAGATTGTTCATGGAATGTGTGTGATATTTCCACCACGCTGAGAGCCGTACTGAACAGAGGGGCAGCGTAAGTGGTGTTGAAGTATCCTGATAAATTGAATCATATAGTGATATATGCTAACTATATAAGTAAATGGTATTAATTGTGTAACCTTTTTTTTATGTAGAGGGGAGTTGGAATGCTGCATGGATGTCTGTGTGTGTGTGTGTGTGTGTGTGTGTGTTTACCGTGCAGACTGCACACTGAATCGCGATTGAGTTTATGACTTTCCTCTTATTGAAAAAAGTGTATTTTTAGTTTGTGTAAGAATGCTGGTGAAAGTACATTTTGTTCATAAATGTGTATTTTATTGTGGGTTTATGCACTTTGACTGCGGTAGCTATATAAGGTTTGGGGTTTAACAGATGTCTTTATTATGTTTTTTTTAGATAGGCCACTACTGTTGTCTATACTTGATATCTGTAACCCTTTTGAGTTGAGTTAGTTGCAGGGGAAGCAAGCCAGCTCTCTGCTGTAATAGCCTACCCACGTTTGACCCATCTATCTGTTCAGATGGAGTTTACCAATGCTGTTCACTAAGTGTGGTAAAGGGAAGATAGTGAATATTAGTGTGATTATCCAAAATAAGAAATAATAAGAAAAAATAAGAATTTAGCTCTGTGTCCAGTTCCATCATTTTATGGTCCGGTCACATATTTTACAATGTATATTTCTTTTTCAAAGCTTTGTAATGGTGGTTATCCAAACAGACATATGTGCCATCATTTAATGTGACAAAAAATCGCAGCACTGTATTTGACATAATATAACAGGACATGGGAAATATTCAGAAATCATATGTGCTAACGTAATATGTGGAAAATATGTCCAATGTGTGTAATATAATACATGCACATTCAATTTTACGTGTGATTTTAAGTTTACATTTCTCACATATGTTACCTCATGCACAATGATCAGGTTAAACGTACAGAAAAACATAAATCTCATTAAATTTTATTTCAACTAGCAGGGAAATATGTGCACAGACAAACCAGAGTTTGTTGTTGTTTTTCTGCTGCTTTCAGCACTTCAACCTTCAGCTTGACAGCAAACTAACCACACCCATTATAACTGCTTGTGTTCACATGACACCCTCCAATACATATTAAACAAATTATAGCACGACATCAACAGTACCATGTACATTAATAAACACATTTTCTACAACAGCACACTACAGAGGGGAGATGACAGAGCTGTTTTGTATAGAAGCAAGGTTTTACCCCCTGCCGAGGTGCCCTATCATCTCTATGTAATCTATTTATTTTTCCTTTCTCTCTCTGTCACTTTGCGACTCTCTCTCTCTCTCTCTCTCTCTCCCTGTGTGTGGTTGGTGTGATGTTTCTCTTTTTCTCTGTCAGAAGTGGTCTCTGGAGTTCAGAGATGGAGAGCGTATCAGGGGTTCGCGTCTCATTACTGACGGCAGATGAAAGTGAAAACACCCAGATCAAAACATCTGTTAATTGCGTAAAAAGGGAGACAAACAATGGTATTTATTAGAAGAAGTAGCAGGTAGCAGTGCCCTCTGTATTTACACCCCAGCCCCTGCTGTCAACAGCATACAAGGGAATGCTGCACTTCTTTTTTTTAAATCTCTCTTTTGTTTACTTGTCTGTCTGTTTCTTTCTTGCTTGAGAATTGTAGCTTGAGTGGATTTCCCAACTTCTTCTAGCTTCTCAGAGGGAAAAGGGAATTTGCTTGGGTGTGGATGTCTGAAGTTTTATGTGTGTGTACACCAAAAAAATAATTGAAATAATAATTTAATTAGTTATTATCCCAGCTTATTTGTGTTTTTTTGTTTAGGTCATATTCAGCCTCCTTTATTTACCATTTTTACGTAACAATTAATTAATGATTATAACAGATTATAACAACTAACAATATATCTATTATAAGGACATCTTCAACCTCCCTTATCATCTATAAGTAGTTTAATAACAATACACATATGATCATAGCAGCTTTATAATCAAATATTAGGCCGTTTTTAAGTGTTTATTGATCTACAATTTGTCAACAACTATAGCCTTTTTTGTTAAGCATCTGTAACTGGTGTACACACAAATGATGCATGTCTGATAACACAATATAAAATTGTTGTATTAATATATAATGATATGTCATCATGAGCTTTGAACAGGATTTTAAATCATTCTCCTGTCAGTGTATGACTTGTACATGCACATTGATATTAATTATTGCTTTATAACATTGTATGGATTTGTTCATGTCTCTAATCATATTATTAAATAGTATTAGTTATGGATTTACCATTGATAGACTTGTATCTTTCAAAATAATTAAGATGTTCATGTTTGCTTGCAACGACGTTATTGTGAGGTTCATTCTTGGAAATGTCAGTTGAAAAAACTGTAGCCATTGTGTGGGCTTTCCATCATAAGACATGGTTTCTGAGAATGGAGCTTACTTTATTCTATAAAGTGTTTAATTAATTTACTTTTTCATGTATTTACGTAAGTTTTATTGTTGTGCTTCCCATTATTGGTGTCTGTATCATAATAATACTATTTTGTAGCATAAAAACAAAGCACAAATATTCAGTATCAGTTTAATAAACATAATTTAATTGCTTGGGTAATCATGGCTGTTCCTCTCAACTTCCATAATTATCTACTAACATAAATGATATTTTATAGCTGCATGAACTAAATATCTAGCACTGATAATAACCGTTTTTCTTGCTATTGTTTGACTGCTACAAAAGGATGTTGGAGCGCTCTCATTTAACCTGCGTTTCATGGCCACAATATTCAACAAGCCATAACTTCTTCATTTTTCTTTCTCTGATTGAAGTGCGACAACAGACATTTTACAGATGTCAACTTGTTTCTTTCACAAAATGTGAAAATCCACAAGCCTTTGTTTGGCCTGGCAGCTATTTCCTACTGTGTCCTATATGGTGTTTGTTAAAAATGATTAGCTATATACTACTACTAATCATGCTGGTTCTGAGTGTTGTATGCTGGGCTCCAGCTGCCCATACTATAGCTGTAACACCTAACAAGATATTATGTTATTACCCAAAACATCTGTGCTTCAACTGCACTCTAACCTACTTTGTTTCCTAAAGTGGAGCAGGCTCACACATTTATTTTGCAGAATGTCACCAGTTGTATCTGCTGTTCCCTTTGTTGTTCTGCAAACAGCTCAGAGACGAACATAGCGCTCTAAAAATAAATGTGATTCGACTTGACCTTAGCTTCAGCTTGTCCCAGGGTCAGTCACAGGCTTTATTTTGGCACCAAGTACTGATGATGATATGCAGTAAAATGTGTTAATGCATATTCATAACTCCCTCATTTTCTGCCTGGGAACATTTCAGCTGTGCAACACATACACACACAGACAGACAGACACACACACACATACTTGCAAATACGCACACATACACATGCATGCTTGGGTTTATTTACAATCATGCACAAATGCACCACATGCTAATACAATGTGCCAGCATGCTAATACATTTGACACACACACATCCACAGATGTTTCAGCAACATGGGTTTATTCAGTGAAACACAAGATATGACCATGTCATTTGTTGGTGTCAACAAACACGGTCATATCTGGTGTTTTCTGTTCCAGTTTTGATTACAGGGTGTAAAATCACCTCCATTTCAACAAGACACATGTGACCTCTGTTTAATCAAATCTTCTCACAGTTATGTTCAGCACAGGAGTTACTTTGTTACAAACTGTGGTGTTTTACTTAATTACTTAATTTCATTTCTTGGTGTGACCACTTTCTCTCCACCTGAGTCTTCTCCTTCTTCTCATACTGATTTCCTACATTTCTCAGAACACCTTTCCCTACCCACCAGAGAATGGATAGTGAAACCACTTCTCATGATAAAAGATGGTTGAACTTTCTCTGAACTTTCAAAACTAGCCTGATACTGTCACTTTGTTTTCACTTCAGTTTTCAGTTGTCATGTTCATGGTCGCCAGTTTCTTGTTGGAAGGGAGAGATGTTGTGCCCTAACCAAACAGAAGTCATTTTCAGTCAACACAGAATCTTTGGTAGATGTAGTATGGGGTAGTGTAATCTCGGAACCCACCAAACATCATCTGACGATGATTTAGCCTCTGGGGGCCATGGCCAATGGTTCGGAGCTTCCGCTCTAGCCATCAAATATCCTGATAACGGATATCCGTTCCAAGGCTTACTCTTCTGTGTACGGGTCATTAGCAATCTGGAAACCCATCGGCTGTTGTCCGACAACGTTTTGTTTGCAGATCAATTTTAAAAAAGGTAATCTTTAGGGTTCCAAGATTGATAAAAAGCCATATTGTCATCAGACGAAATGCAATTTCGGCCATTGACTTCCGTCTCTTTTGCTTACCACATGGGCCGTTTACCTGCAGGCAAACCAAAGTGGTCAGAGGAGAAAAAAGGAAGGAAGGAAGAATGAAGAAAAAAACTAAAACAAATGGAACACTTGACGGATCCTTTCTGTTGTCAGAAAGATGTACAATGAGAAAAGAAGGAGAAAGAGCACAAGACTTCAGCCATGCTTTCAGCTGAACGACAATGTCAGAATGTTAACATACTGTACAGTTGAGGCTGATGGAAGTATTTGGTAATATAATACTGGACAAATTACAATTTTAACCTGATGACGGCACTAGATGGAATTAATCCTTTGGGAGACTGTCTATACAAAAGTCCATAGCATTTCACACAGAACCACAAATGTCAACCTCAACAAATGGAGGCACAAAGACGTCAGGAGATCACCAAATTCATTAGGAGTCATCGTCTGTGCACCATCATCTGTCTTTGATTGTGAAGGACTGACAAGCAAACGTGACATTTACCATTGATGATATGTGTCCCTGTGAGCCTGCACAAGATAAACAGGTATATAAAATGCATTGATGGATTTAGAACAATCTTTTATCTTCCATCCTTGCCTTCAGAAGGCATTATCCTGGACTCAAGTGCACCAGGAGAAATATTGTGAAAGTCTGTTTTGTCAGCTAATGTTGTACCGGCGTATTTTCCTCTTATTTTTCACTTTTCCTGTTTATTTTTATTTGCTTATTCCTCTCTAAATAACACCCATCTGTTGATACTGCAGAAATATTTATCACATGACAACTACATCTGGGACTTAGACTTGACTTCAGCCTTGCATTATCTCTATCAACGGAGTAGAAATTCTCCTTAAATGTCATCCCTGCTCTCATTGTAATATTTTATGCTCCCAGCTTTGCTGGTGTGAATCCTCTCTGCCAGACTGAACAGGAGGAATATGCTTAGTGGTATTTAAAGCCGAGGTGCTCGTGTCATTTAGGAACCACACAGCTTTGACTTAGCCAGCCCTCAGAGAGCCAGAGTACAGGTGGATCATCTCTGTTCTCTCCTTTCTCCTCTGAGGCCGTGGCTGTCTGCTCCATGACTCGCTTTCGCTGTCAAGCCGAACAGAGTAATCCCTGCAGTAAAAGCCTTGCACTAAAGGTTCACGCTTTCTCCTCTCTCTTGGAACCTGCGCTACACCCCTGTTGTGTTTCTCAAGTTCATTTTCTAGCTGTGAAAGGGATTCAGGTGCATTCTGTTTTCATCAACGGCTGCAACAAATGGAAGCAAAAGGCATAGAAAAAATAAAAACAAGAAGAGTTAATGGAAAAATGTAAGCAAAATGGAAATGTACTGTACATATTGATGTGTATTGTTGGCAAAAGAGAGGAACAGATTGGGCCCTTCTGTGGCAATAGAGATAATACTCTAAAAAGGCCCATCTGCCTTATTGAATTCCAACATACCCGCACACACACACACACACACACACGCCCATGCTCCCTATTAAATATACTCACGTCATACACAACACACACACACACACACACACACACACACACACACACACACACACATGCATATGCTGAAGGGCTACTTCCCAGCTGTGTCTTCCCATTCATAAATGTCACTGAGACTGTGCTCAGTATGATAAATCTCAAATGTGTCCGTCATTTGCATAATAAATGATCAACATGCAGGATCAGAGGTTAACAAAAATGACTCGATTTCTTCAGAGCAAAGAAGAGGAAGACACAGTGAGTGAACTATACGGTTCGTTACAACGCAAGTGTGGTATTGTCTTTAGGCAGTGGAACATGGACAAAATATTCATCACCAGAATATATATAATATTCAGTTTAGTGAATATTATATATAGTATGCAGTTACTTGGTAACACATAGACATGTGGTTCCACCTTGCCGTATATTGTCTGGATTAATCCACTGAGCCTGTGCTTGAATTGGTTTCAAACTGAGAAAATGCCTTTTGAAATTCATTAATTCATGCGACAGCAAACTCTTTTCAAGTTAGGCTGATGAGTCTACAACATGTATTTGGTGGAAGGCCGGGACAAGATTAATGTGTATTAAAAAAAATACACGCTCAAATACATATTTACGCTTTAGGCAAGCGTGTTTAAAGCCTCTTCTGTCTTCACAGGATCTTTTGTGGGAACCCACATTACTGCAAGACCAAAATCTTTATGATGCCCTGATTTACTCTACCTGACCAAAATAAATATAGTTTTATAGTTCTATTAACTGAGCAGCCAAGCCTATAATCTTGGAATACTAGTTCTACTGCACAATGAAATGTTTTGCCCTAGTTGCCCTGAGCTTTTATTTCAAAGTTTTTAGTTTGGGGTTTGAGGGCAAAATACAAAATTATATTTCATCAATGTGAAGATGTCTTTGATTTAAAGATTTTTATGCAAGAAATAATTTCACTGCTGACTGACTAGACACCATTTGCTTAGTGAGGAAACACACTACATTCTCAGGTTGCATCACAGTATAACTGCCTGTCAATCATAAGCCTTTTGTCTTTATTTTGGTGACAAAACTCTGAATCCCGAAAGGCTTGTAGAAATTGGTCTGATTTTGACATTTAGGATTTTATTGAAGGACTGTTGGTTAAATTTGCTCAATGGACTTAAGGAATCTTTACACATTTTTGGAATATGTGGAAATATGCTTATTTACTTTCTTGCAGAGAATTAGTCGACCCTCACGTCTGTACAGTGGGTATTAAGCGAGAGTCAGCAGGCAAGTAGCTACCACTTACTAGCACTGGAGTCTCAGCTGGTCTCCAGCAAACATGTACAAAGAAAGAAAGCAAACAAATGAATTTCCCAAAATGCCAGACTTTTCCTTTAAACTTCAAACACATGTATTCAGAAGTGAGAAAAAGTATGGTTTACATGAATCCAACAATGTCATCCTAGTTCTACCACTGGCAACTATACAGGGTCCTATTGGTAGCTAATACAAAGCACTATCAATACTTTGAAAAACTGTATTCTGATTCAGCAAGAAAGATCTGTAAGCTGGGATCCAGTCGGCTTATGGCTGAGTGAAATCTGACATCCATTATTAGACATCTATACCTTTTGTACCTTTTGAACATTACACTTTGAGACACTAGTAGTCAGCTCTTTCAGCATTGAGATCTAAACTAATGTTTTCTTTTTAAATTAATCTACTTATCAACTAAATCAACAGTTTCTTTTTCTCTAAGATGTGTGCCATACAGCATATACCATATTTTGCTGTTCTGTGAAAGGGATTAGAGACCCTGCCCTGGACTGCAAGTAACATTTTATTTTTCAAATGTATAATTCAATGGCGAATAGAGAGTGACGAGGTGAGCCGTTTCCTGAGTGTATGAATCTGTTTCTTTCCCCTTGACCCGTTGCATCTCAGTTTTTGCTGCCTGTTTCAAGGTCCCTGGCCAATGAATGATGAAATGGACAGCTGAAAGTCAGCCAAGCACACTGCCACATCTTCTTTAATCCAGCCTGCCAATCCAGCACGCCACAATTACTCAGAATGTTTTTGCTTATTTCCATAATGAAGGGGTTAATTATGCTCATGAGACGCCCCAACGGTCTTGTCTTGGGTGTCGGGGACACAGCTGTTGGTCTGCAAGGTAAATCATGCACTAAATGTGTCACCTAGAATTAGACCCATTTGGCCTGGGCTAACAGTCGGCTGTTTGCAGTGTGAGGGGCCCAGGCAGCGGCTTGGCTGTGGCCAAGTCTGTGTGGAATATCACTCATTGCCCAGTGGCCCAGACAAGATGCAGCAAGTCGAGCAGAGCTCCCACTGTGTCTTGAAGATCAGTTGGACAATAACATTTTATGCACCCATGAACAATGGAAGCGTATTTCATTTTAAGTACAGCATCAGAGGTGTATCATGTTCATTTCTGTTCTTTTGATGGTGTGTGTTTGTACCCATCATAGGCAAACAAAGCATCACATGGACAGAACTGCCAGGCTGAAAGAAAGTCAATATTTTGATCATCACTCACTTATGCAGTTAATATAACATTAAGTGGGAAGGTATGGTGTCAGCACAGAGAAAGATTTTTTACAAGTGCAGTTGCTTTTGCTTAAAGGAAACGCTGGGCTCCAAATGTCCCATCACATGCTCAGGAATTAAGGCATAAATATAAATGTGAGGTGATTTGTCACTGTTCAATAAATATCGTGTTGACAACACTGCTTTGGCATGTAGTTGTTAGGCAGAAGTGTATATATGGATACTGTAAGAAAACATTGAGAAAAGCTACAGTGACAGCAACAACAAAACATCACTAAGACGCTGTAAGGCTTTAATTGGCTGCATCTCATTTGCATGCGTGTTGAGCCACAGTTTAACATTTAGTAGACAACAGACTCGAATCAAATGCAGGGAGAGAATGTTGTGATTTAACATCTAGTAAGCTTTGGGCAATGTCTTCCCTGTTTTCATTTGATTGTAATCAGCCTGGGATTTTTCTCTGTTTGAGTGTTGGCAGGCAACAACAGTGTTAAATGTGCTGTTCCTCGTTGCTGGTTATCTCAAATTTATTAATGGAAGCATCCACTGATTAATAGGTCATCAACTTGTATCTCGTATGCACATAAATCTCTTGATAATTTACATCCATCCACTGTGATATAGAATGAAAACAACATCTCTAGTGAGTTTGGCTCAAAAACTACAAAGAATTTTCACTTATTCTTTTCCATCCTGTGCAGACATGAAAGGATTTTTTCCCCCCGTTGTCCAAGATGTTAGAAAATAGAAGAATTATGGTTGTGACTAATTAAAGGAAATTGAATTGAATTAAGTTATTTCTCGAAGGATATATCTTAAGCAGTTGTCTGATGACAGACACCAGAGAAATCCTCTGACACTGTGAAGGATCACAGAGGGAGACTTCTTTCCTGAAATCAAAGCACTAAATAGCTGCATGTTATTGTCATAAATGTGTTAAGAGTTGATCAAATTTACATTTATTGTTAACAATTTCCCTTTTTGTGAGAAAAAAAGAATGAAACAAATTAGAAAAGCAGAGAAAAACGAGTCCCCACAGGAAGGACGCAAAGTAAGTAATACAATACTTTTTTTCACCCATATTTTTGTTACACTTTTGACATTATCTCTATTTGCATGGGCTATGAAAACTCCCAAGGATATTAGTGACAATAATCAGGTGCACATTACACTGCAAATTACCAACCAGTTTAGTTCTGTGCCAGAAAGTCCAACCCAGTTTTTCAGGCTGTCAAGTAGTATATTGTGCAGCACTGAGATCTAATAATACCAACAATACCAGTAATCCATTCCACTCATCCATTCTGTTTAGCTGGACTGTGTAATGTCACATTTATTTGACGTATAATCAGATTGTTTTTTGGTATATAGTTTTAAGCATTTATTCTGTTTTTCCTGAATTGTTCATGGGTATGGATAGAGAAGGATTTAGTCTCTAAGAACAATGAGATCTTTCTAAATTATGTAATGAGATGGCCTCTAAGGGCTTTACAATCTGTGTGGCTCACAACTCCCTCTGTCCTTAAATATTAAATTCCCCCCAAAAAAACAATTAACAGGTTCAAGAAAACAGGAAGAAACATCAGAAAGAGCGACAGAGGAGGAGTCCATCTTCCAAAACAAGGCATAAAAAAACAGAATCCAATACAAAAGTTTTGCAATTACGTTAAAGCTTTGTGGTGTTGTACTGAATTGCTTAACGTTTTATGATGTTCATTATACTTGCTTGGAAATCTGAGGTTCAGTGTCTTGCCCTTTGAGACGCAGTATCCACTTCCAACCGCTTAACGTACGGATGAGGAGACCCAGAAGTTGTACACTGAAGACATTTTATTTAATGTACATTAGAGTGTTATTTCATAACAAGTGTTATTTCTTATTTTAATTAGACAAACATTAAAAATTATTATTCAATCAGCCTAAAATGCATTTAAGTATACATTTTGTATACGTTTATTTTATCATCCTGGCATAACCTTGTAGGGAAGCCTCCCTGCATGCACCATGGCAACAGACTGGATACAGTAAGTGTTAGTGGTGTTATTATTTTACCAATATAAAACCAATGTTTCCACAATTCCATTGTTATAAGAACTGAATGTGGTTGGACCACGAGGGATGTTGTGTATTGGTGACATGCTCCCCAATGTAAGTGCTTTGTGAACTGACTTTGTTACACAGAATGAGAAAGTAAATAATATGGGAGTTGATGGTAAAAACCTTGGCTGTCTCTGTTTGCATGTTAAAGTGTTCTCAGGCAAGTCACTCTTCATGCTTCATGCAAGCTCTTCTTGAGAGTTTACAAGACTTATAATTACTTATACTTATAAAATAACATAAGACATAAACACATACAATTAAATTTTCAGTTCTAGCTTGATAAATGGAATTATGCTGATTCAACTTGAAAGAGTGGAGTCAAGGTCAACATATTTCTGATGTTCCTGTTTCCAGCATGTGAGAATATCAATAAAAAAAACAGAAGGAAAACTGGAGTCTCATGACAACAGCAATGAAAATGAAAATATTTAATAGTGTCAATACCAAGTATTTCACCCATAATAACATATTATACTCCACCAAGGCCAATAACCTTGTTTCTATTGTTACCTCGAGGAGTTTCTGTAAAGCAGCAAAAAAAAACAAGAGTCAGTGTCCGGGCCATAGAGGCTGACACAACCTGGGTTTAAATTAAGATAAAGTATCACGACTGAGTTCAATGTTCTAGTTATAACTTCCCTGGAGGTCAGAGGTCACACCTGGGCCATTCTTTCTCTGCTCCGGCTCTGTGTCACTTCCTCCACTGAGGTCAGTCCCACAAGGGCTTTGTGTCAACACCGGATCTGTGTTTGCCTCAAACGGTCACCCTGCTCAGGCCTTTTTGGCTCTTTTTGCACTTTAAAAAATTGTACAGTTAAGATGTTGGGTCAACTAGATGTAAAATAAATGATTGAGGTTGTGGAACCATTTAAATTTGTTGTAAAAAAAATAAAAAATAAAAACAGCCCTGATCAACCGTATTATTTAAAAAAATGTACGATGTTACAGTTTTTAAGGATTGCTCATCAAACGCAGTCTGCCTGTTCAAAATTCAGATGACGTATCCAAATGACACACGTTGACACATTTTTCAAGCTATCCAGGACTTGTCATTCTTCTTCCTATTCTTTTACAAAGACACCTTTTGTGTCTGAGAAGAAATTGGATGAAAGAATTGAAGAAAAAAAAAGTGGGAATAAAAATAGCTAATAGAGATGGAAGCAGTTGGAACCATAAGTCAGAGACACTGGGAAAGGAGGCGGGGACATCCAGCTTTCAAAATGAGTTCTTTCTTCATGGCCAAAGCTGTTTTTTAGATGAACTGCTTCTAGACTATAATTTATAGGTTACAGCAAACAAAGATTTGTGTAAAACATAACTATTTATATGAATAAAATAGACCTCTGAGGTATTGTGTGCCTTAGTACAACAACATTGAAGAGAGAGATGAACTAAGACACTGCACAGCTTTTTAGTGTGCGAATCTGTCTCTGACAGGAATAAAGAGTTGCAAAAAGACCTATCAGTGATTGGAATATTTTCACAGATGAAACCTGGACAGTCCTATCAGTCAGTGGGAGTCCTTGTTGCTGCAAAGCCTCTGCAACTTCAATGATTTCTCCCCTTATTGTAATCTACTGTATATAGAGCACTGCTTCGTAAAACAGGAAAAATCCATCTCCCCTGCACTGCTGGACATCCTCTGCCTGTGTGTGTTCACAGCCGTGCCGTGAGCACAAAGATGCATGCATTATCTCTGAAGGGAATGAATGAGGTTTTCTCAAGTGAGTCACTGTTGAAAAGAAGAGCACGCTGCAAGTCCTCCTCCGTCAATGGTCCCTGCAGCAACACCCTACAACCACACTCTTTTTTTTTTGCCCCGGCAAGCAAGGGGAGCTGTTGCATATGCATAGGAGTCAATATGTTCAAACCTACCCCATTGGCAGGTCATCCAGAGTCTAATCTGCAAAAGGATGTTATGGCGGGCAAGGGGAATCCAATTGTATATTACAAAGTCACAGACGATTGACCGGCTGCCAGCCAGACGCTGAGGCCAGAGAGAAGGGGATCGCTTCTCTTAGTGGCTTCCATCATTCTGTCCACCCAGTTGAGCGGAAGACGTCTCCTCGCTCAGCCCTGTGTTGATGGTGTTCTACTTTAAGCAGGTGGGAGATATTCATGGCCTCCCCTCAGACAAACACAGAGATTGCTTTGCAGGGTGGAAGAGGTCAACTGCTTAGAGACATTAAGCCAGTGTGACAAAGTGAACTATCAATAGTTTACTCTCAGTTATGGGTATCTCCGGCTAGAGAGAGCTTCTGCATCAACATCAGACGTAGTATGGAGAACGACAGGTGGACAGAACGTGTATTGAAATAATCTTATGTTTGTCTAACATGTATATCATTTATAATACAGCAACTGTCATATTCAATTGTAGTCATTAAAAACTTAGTGACATCTACAGTCATTTTTGAGTGATATTACAACAACAGGTTTCTAGATCACCTGAATATGTCAGTTGGCAGTACCTGTATGCAGTATAATTGTATGATTTTTCAAAAGAATTACACATAAGTTTACTTTATTTTTTATTAGCTACAGTGTACATTATTTGGCATCATTATGATGTAAATGTGACAGATTAAGCCAAATGGCCTCTTGGTTAAGATCAGGAGAAGTTTAGCTTCATGGTTACAAGAAATCAACTTTTACTGTTGGCTGCAGGGTCCCCACTTTGTAGGCCAAACTATCCATCCCAGCCTCAACTAACTAATGCGGTACCCTTTATAACCAATGGGTTTCTCACTTTCAGAATCAGAATCAGAATCAGAAATACTTTATTAATCCCAGAAGGGAAATTGCTTTTTGATACAGTTACAATGCTCAATAAAGTTATTGAAAAAAGAATAATAAACAGTAGAAAAT
>JAVQJD010102195.1:0-17826 GCA_036023655.1 Nannoperca australis | reverse complement strand
TAGGTAGGGGTCCAGAGAAAACTACGGAGTCCGACATTGTCTTTGCGTATGTACACACCGACTCAACATTAACTTTCGTGACCTCCGACTGGCGTAGTCGGCTGTCATTACCGCCGACTTAAGAGGTGATGGTTGACAAAAAATACATAGAGCAATAATGTTATCATAAGCTGACACTGGGACACTGATTTAAATGGACAAGTATGATTATAAAGAAAGACAACATCAGCTCATCCCCATCGAAAAAGGTGAAACTGCACACACCCTCCTACCTCCAGACCTCTCCAACAAAATCGTTTTGTTTTTTTAATGAAGAGATTTAATAGATGATAGTGACTCAGCCTCAAACTTATTCGCTGGGCAAGTCAAAACAGATAAAAGCTCTGCCCAAGAATCTAAATCTGACCACAGCTTGTATGGGTCAAAAAAGGTTTGAAATATAGCAAGAAGTGAGGCAACAATAAGCTTTAGAAGAAACCACAATCAATCCTAAAACACACTAGGAGCCAGAGAGGCTAAAACAGATGTGATGAAGAAAAAACATGTTTAAATGATAAGAAAGATCATGAATGCAGTAACATACAGAGGTGTGATGACTCACTAAAAGATTTGCTGGGTATGAAAATGATTGCATCACATGCTTTAACCTTCACAGTCACAGATCTTAACAGAAGTGAACACCTACAGGAGATTTTGAAGCGATGTGTTAAAAATTGTATGCATATGAAACAGCAGCGCTGCTTTTATTTTGAAAGCAGTAATTAGACACCTCATACTTCCCTGTGAGCAGCTGTGACGTTTCCCTCTGAGGTTTGAAGCCTGACCTGGTCCCAGTCTCTTTCCTCTGCACACAGACGAGCATCCTGTGCTGTCTGCTTTGCTGCTGTTCACTGGGACTTGTAAACTCACAACCTGGAGCTCAGCTGACCTGCAAATACACCACTGAAGAAGAGTTTGACTTTGACAGGAGTGAAGGTATCTCTACAACAGGTGGGTTAGATACTTTGATTCACTGTTTGCTTTTGTTTTGTGAAGAAATGCAAAGTGATAGATTTGCACCTATGCTCATATGTGCTTTATTAAAACTGTATTTTCACAAAATTCTACATGCATACTACTAATACTCAAATTATTTTACCTTAATATTTGCTCATTTAGGCTAATTCACATCCTAAAGATAGCATTATGGTGTAAAGATTGTTCTTATTCTAAAATGCTGGAAAAGTGAAGATCAGATTACTTTAAACTGCACTGTACCTCCCTGTAGATGCATGTCCCATCCCCTCTCTTTGTGTTCATTGTGAATTGTCTTCTCTAAAAGAGGAATTATATTTTAAAAAGAAATGTAAGGTACTATATTTATGTTTTTCATCATCATCATCATCATTATTAACTTCACAAAATAGAAAATACAAATACAATAACAATAGAAGACATAATCATTGTGAAATTGTCCCATTTCACAATCAGGATATGGGAAATGGGACACCCTGATTTTCACTTCAAACCTGACAGTTTTATCTACTGGATGATCAGCATCTCTGTATCATATCAGTATAATTTGTAAAGAGCCCCGGAGAAAAGAACAAGAGAATAAAAATAACTGGAATAAAGTATCAGAACGTCAGTGAGTACCACAGACTCTCATAATCTAAAACTGATTAGATTTTGAAGCAGATTTAAAAACAGCTGATGGTGATCTGTAAAATCTGACTACAAGAGATAACTGACATATTTTAAATCCCAATGAGAGTCTTATAGGGTTATTAGTGGTATATTTCCATCAGGGAGGTGTGCCTTATATACTGTACAATATTACAGCTTAGTAAATTATCATACTTAACAAAACTGATTGATCGTATAAGCAAAGTGCCTCATGTAGAGAGCAAATAAAAAACAACAGATGTGCAGGTAAAGATCAAAGTGCTTTCACAGCCGCACCTTTGGCCTTCCACTCCTCCCATCACGTTTCACACTCACACACAATCTCTTGCCTGAATGTTGGTAGTGTTGAGACATGATGGAAAGTCCTGGCTTTGGAGTATACACCATGCTGTTTACATAGGCCCTGGTGTTGTCAGAGCTGCCATAATACGTTCTTTAGGGGGAACAGATCTGGTCTTATGGGCCCCCGGTCTCTCTGGGAGTGGACCTCAGCAGTGTCTGAATGAGCTCAGTGTGGAGCCCAGCCACCAGCACGGCTCACACACACAACTCTAATGCTCAACTCAACTGCTAATGAACTGTCACACAGACCAGAAGAGACACTCCCTCCAGGTTTCAATCACTTTTCAGTAAGACCTGTCTTTCTGTAAGTTTTATTCAAAGCATTTGCAAATAGCAAAATACTCTCCGTATGTACTTCTTATATACAGTAAGTGAGCATGTAAGGGCTGTCACACAATTGTTGTGAATAGATCATTTGTTTGTACCTAGAGTCTGTTACTTGTCGTCTTGACTGCAGTTGCAGTTATCTCAGGGATGTTGGGGTGGAAGTAGGGGTGGTGAGTAGTGATGTGTTGATCATGAGTGTATTGTTCTTTACTACTCTTTGATATGAACGAGTTGTCTCTTTGCTCATTTTGGCTGCTCCTGAGCATTGCGCAGCAATAATATTGCATGAGTTTTGTTTTTCTCACGTGACAGATACATGTACATGTTGTCGCCCTCCAAGAAATGAACAAATTACTCAAAAGAAGAGTAGTTAATTTTCCTGAGTGAGATTTAACGAACTAAGTCACTAACATGAACAGGTTATCCCATCACTAGTGCTGAGGGGGCTGCAGACCCCCTACTGGTGGGGGGCAGCATTAACAACAAAATAGTGTTTTTTGGTACTTGGTTAAAATTCACCCAATTAAAAAATGTTTGAAATTATATTTCTGAACATTGTAGTGTATTTTCTGTATATATGATGCACAGACTCAAAGCATGTACTACATGAATACAGGTGGGTTAGGTATCATTATTGTGCTTCACCATGTCTCAAAAAAGCAAGCTAGCCATGAAGCAAGCTAGTCTTGGTGGACGATGTATTGAAATATTTTGCTTAGTATGTAAAAGTAGCTATAGCTCAGTGTACTCCATTACATGTGAAGTCCCACATTCAGAACCATACCTTAGAAAAGCGCAAAAGTTTTATCAGCAAAACATAAATTATCAAAAGATCTCATTATGCAAAATGGCTCCATTCAGAGTTATGTTGTTGTATTTCTTTAATATATGATTACTGGTGCACTAACATTTAAGCAGCATTTTAACATCATGGTGGCACCAACTTTAAGTACTTAACTAACTAAATGTATCTGTTTTAGAAGTAGAAGGTAGCATCACTCACATGCTCATATGTAAATAGATTTCTGTAATTTTAAATAGAAAATGTGAGCCTATACTTTAGGTAGAGTACTTCAGTAAATGCACTTAGTTACATTTCACCACTGCTGGCAGAGGTCTATGTATAAAAGAAAAAATGCACATGATATGTGACATGTGTGTTACATCAAATAATAGCAACAAAAAAATAAAGGCATCTTGAAGAAAACAAATCTGTATTTGTTCGGCCGCTGTGGCTCAGGACGTGCAGCTCTCCAGTCCATTAATTCAAAATGTATACTTTATTTTTTCTAAATTTTAAATTAATTGTGAGAGAGCCAGAGTTAGCAAAGAAGGCTAATTTTCAATAGCTGTCCCAACAAAATACATTTTAGAATACATATCTTAAATAGCATAATGAATATGCACATAATGCAATCCACATTGTTTAATAGATAATGCCACATTAGAACAGGGTAGTTAGTGAGAATCACTTATTAAGTTAAGAAATAAAAACACATAAATACACTTGAGATTTGATTCCTGCTTGTTGAAATGCTCCAGATCCAAAAGAAGCCTCTGATACTATCAGAGGCCACATAGGCAGATGAAAAACAAGTGTGTCACCTCTGATGCACGTGCATGTTGATATGAACAAATATACAAACTGAATTTAGGAAAAGTCTTTCAGTGTAGAAGCAGGGAGGAGCAGGAAGTGTTGCTCAGATTGAATAACAGCAAACATTTACTTTGAAAGAACTGGAGCTCCTTGTTTTCCATTGAAAGAAATAATAGGGAGTTTGTTTGAGTAATTGTACGTGTGTTTGTGTGTTATTCCATTGGGAAATGTGGTTGCTGTGGGGGTTTTGTGAAGGAAAACTGGACAGAGAGGAATAATGTTGTCAGGAGCAGAAGCATATTCACAGACTGAGCAGACATTCAAGCCGGTGTTCAAACTATAGCATCACTGGAAGCTCAGCATCATGTGTTTTATGTGATTGGACAGCTGAATTTGCAGGTGGAGTTTAAGTTAAGTTATTGAAGTGTAACTCCACCCTCAAATTCAGCTAGAACCCTCTCTCCTGACAAATTTAAAAAAACGCAATGAGTGAGAGAACAACACCTGTAGGAGGCGTGGCTACATTGTGTAGACTCAGACACAGGTCCCGTGAACTCTGACTGATACTGATTAGAGTCTTGTTTTATATAAATTCCATGACGTAGACTGGTCCCAACTTCTTGATTCTATGTCAGCATTGGCCTCACAGGTTCAGGACTGATATAAAACAGCGTAAAACAGGATTTTTATACATCTGGTAAAAAATGTCAATAGCACAGATGTTTTTTATACAATCATGTAATTTAGTTTATAGCTCAAAAAAGACATTTAAGTGTGCAATACGTCTTTAATGATAGGACTTCAATGTGTTTAGTGTGTGTTCGTAGAAAGAAAAAGATTACTGTGGGACCCTTTGTATAAATTTGTTTTAATTGCATTGAAAATTTTAGTTTGCACTACTGGATCTTTCATTGTTAAATTCAGTGACACAGTCATGAGACAAGGAAACAAATTACTAGTTTGTTTATGTTTTTTTTTAAAGTCTTACATTTCCAAACCTTTCCATAATTTGTCATAGACTACTGCACTTTCGTGAGTAAGAAAATATTAAATTTTCCTAGTTTTTACTAAATTTGTCAAAACAGAAATAGCATTAAATTGTGACAATTTGTGATGATGTTATGTATCTACTTGTGTTTTTTTCATTTGTCTTTCTTAAATTTCAGGTAAAATATGATAAGGTGGATTGTGTTGCTATCTGTGTGTCAACATGCCATCTCAGCGTCATTTGATTACATCTATGAGGAGCACTCCTTCATGGGTAAGAAAGCACATTCATGACGTGCATCTAATCATTTCATGGATTTGTTAGATGCTTTTTCTAATAAAAAGAAAGACTAAGGGTCAGTAACAATATCACTGGAGTTAGAGTGTGGTTATCTTCTTCTCAGTATGTTATTGCCATGACAGCATCTTGTCTTTGGAGCTCATTCACCAGACAACTGTTGCTGATCTCTTTCACAGATCCAGAAGATGTGTTAAGTGTGAGCATTCCTCTGGAGGAGCCACAGCGTCCTCTACTGGGAGGAACATTGGTACTACCGTGCTTCTTTCAGGTGTGTCATTATGAGCTTTAACCAGATTGTATTGAATCTAAGGTTAACTTAGTTTCCAGCAGCTCCTTAAATCTCGCTCAATAAAAACAACTGCTCTTTTTTTGTAATTTTTTAATTTATTTTAGTGTGTGTGTTCCTGCCTCTTCAGATTGTTGTGTTTATATGTCATAAACTCAGGAAACAAAGTTGTAGTGAATGGTGTTGTCGTTTCCGTGTAGGACCACACTGTCCCTGACCCAGGAGCTCCCAACATCACTCCCCTTTCCCATCGTATCAAATGGAGCCTCGTCACCAAAGAAAAAGTCACGACTATCCTAGTGGCCTTGGAAAGAAAGGTGCATATCAGCAAGAACTACCTGGACAGGGTTCATCTGGTGGGCTACCCCATGACTCCTACAGATGCTAGCATGAAGATATCAGAACTACGGTCCAGTGACACAGGAGTCTACCGCTGCGAGGTCCAGCAGGGCATCGAGGACAGCCACAACATCGTCCATGTGCAGGTTCAAGGTATGCAAATGAGTAGTCAAAACTAACTGAAAAAATTCATATGTTTTGAAATATCCACTGTTATCCTCTAAATGATTGCCAAATTCTTGTAGGTGTGGCCTATTTAACAAACCATAACTAACATAACATAAAGCCATAACTCCTGAACTCAGTAGGCAAATGCAATCAAATTTAAATGACACGTGCACACATCTGCCCCAAGTGATCTTGCAAAGTGTCCTTCTGTTTATAAGTGGCTCAACAGAAACATTAGCAATTTAAATAGACAAATCCAGATGAAGAATTCATTTTCTATTTTTCAAGTACATTTCGAGGATTGTTCAACCTTTGTAGATGCTTTTTGAGTACTGTCTAGTTTTGTGGTATTGATAATTTAAATTGTAATCTTAATTATTTCTCAATTAAATTAAAGTTCCTGTTTATCTCTAGGTATGGTGTTCCACTACCGGACCATCATGGGCCGTTACAGTTTGACTTTTGAGAAGGCAAAAGCAGCATGCACCCAGAACAGTGCTGTCATGGCTTCACCTGAACAGCTTCAAGCGGCCTTTGATGATGGATATCACCAGTGTGACGCTGGCTGGCTCTCTGACCAGACAGCCAGGTCAGTTTATCATATGATGGTATGATAGGACTACACCTGTTTAAAACTGTGGGTAGAGCAACATGACACAAACACATTCAGGGTTGTAACTTGCCTCCCAAACATGAAATTGCATGTGCTAATGAATACAAAAAACACCACTTATACTGTATAAAAGTGTCCAACAAATACTACTTACTACCTAAAAAAATAGCCACTCAAATGGCAATTGCATACTTTAATTATTTCAAAACTACGGTGGCCCTGAAGTGCAAAACACAAACGCAAATCGGAAAACACAACACGTTAACGAAAACACAACACATTAACAAAAACACAACACATTAACAGAAAACACAACACATTAACGAAAACACAACACATTAACAGAAAACACAACACATTAACAAAAACACGTTAACGTGTTGTGTTTTCTGATTTGCGTTTGTGGCGCAAGGAGGCATTTATCCAAAATATCGTTGTTTGCAAGTTAATTTTCTAATTTTAATATTGAAGACACAAAGCATTGTGATATTGAAGACACCAAAACGTATTTTCATTTAACCAAAAGGTACCCAATCCATGATCCTCGTATGAACTGCTATGGTGACAAAGAGGAACTGCCTGGAGTCAGGACATATGGAGTGAGAGACCACAATGAGACTTATGACGTTTACTGCTTCATAGAGAAGATGACAGGTAACCTGTGATGAACACTGCAATTTCTCCATTTGTAACTGTTGTGGTTTTTAAATTTGGGGCAATTTAAGCATATTCTTTCATTATTTTTGTCTTTATTTATCTGATACAGGCAGAGTTTTCTACACCACTTCTGCAGAAAAGTTTACCTACTCTGAGGCAGTGGTGGCATGCGCCAATCAGGGAGCTCAGTTGGCTACTACTGGTCAGCTGTACCTGGCCTGGCAGGGTGGGATGGATGTCTGTAATGCAGGCTGGCTGGGAGACCAGAGTGTCCGCTATCCCATCAACATTCGGCGGCCGCAGTGTGGAGGTGGTCTGCTGGGGGTGCGAACTGTTTACCTCCACACAAACCAGACGGGATACCCACTTCCAGAGTCCCACTACGATGCCTTCTGCTACACAGGTAGGCCATCCTTTGGTCAAAGAATGGAGATACTGACAGGGCTGTTATGCTCATTTCATATTTTCTGAGATTCTTGTGTCAAGAAATTGAACATTGATTATAAAAGTTTATTCAGCTTGATTTTGTGCTCTTTGAGGAAGCTCTCAGCAGCAATGAGGATTCTGCTGGGAGACTGTTGTAGTTGTCTTCTGTTTAGCAACTCTGCTGCAGAAGTCTCAAACAGGTTCAAAAAGACACTGGATCAGACGTCTGATGCAAAGAGTTTATTCTTTCAAAGAAATAAACCCGAGTTAGCCCGGAGCTGAACTCAAAACAAAATACATATGCAGGCCATTTTATAATATAAATAACCCAACCCATTCTAGGTGGAGGTCTGTGATGGATTGACCTTTTTCCTAGCTATTATCCAATCCTCGTCCTGTACATACTCGAGTCATCTCTAAACTGGGATGGCCCAGCCCCCTACTCAGGCTGGTTCTGACCTGCGTTTCACATGTGCAGGGCACACCACCACTGTTGGTTTTTAATGAGTGGTCGGGTAGCCCAACTGTTGGGGCAAAATCTGTACCACCACAAATCCAGCTGACATCAGCTGGACACACCAACCATCCCCTCATACTACGCACACACTTACTCAGGGCCTGTTGCACTTACACACTTAAACTTAAAATTGATACAGAAGAAATATATGTTCTTCAGCAGCAATGAGGATTCGGCTGGGATACCTAAGACATAACAAACACATAAAACAAAATTTTATTTTTACACATTGAAGTTGGCAGCCCTAGCTACAACATGCAGCAGTTTTCAGTGAAAAGCTTTAACAAACACACTATACACTACCTGTCCAGCACCAAATACCAATCAGATAATCAGAAGTTACTAGCTGGTGAACACAGTGTATTCACCAGTATTTAGTGGTTATGGAGCCGCTAGATATTTCCCACAGGAGTTGGTAGAAACCAACATGGACTAAATATTGGACTTCATCAGGTGGCCAGATACACATCATCAAATTAATGCTAATGTTGCTCTGTGTCTACTGGATGTGTTTTGTGATTCATCATATCAACTTTTTAAGGTGATAATATATTGATTTACAGTTTGTGCACTGCTCACAGATGGCCCAAAAAAATGTGCAGGTTTAAAATTTGTGAAGTTGCAAATTACTGGATTACAGGCTTGTTAGAAACTCAAAATTGTTGGATGGTGTGTTTACATGCTCTACGTAAATTTTTGAAATGTGCTGTCAATACTGCTACAACTAATTTGAGCATTTTCTTACTAATCTCTCTCCTCAATCACCTCCAGAGTCCCCTGATGAGGAAGGGTCAGGCAGCATAGAAGAGGGAAGTGGCGTGCTGAGGGTTACCACAGTGACACAGAGCCCAGAGGTGTTCTTCAGGAGGATGACAACAGAGAGCGAGGTGGTTGGAGAGGTGGAGACTCAGCAGCCGACTGTTATAGACTATACCTTCACCTTCACAGAGAGCCCTACTGAACTGCCGCTGCTAAATGTCACTGGGTTTGTCATTGACCTGATAGAGTCAGCCATTGCCCATCCAGACACAAGCAGGGAGCACAGCAAAGGCTTTGTGATGTCTCCAACTGGTCAGTGAAAAAACTGCTGATGCAAGTTATAATTTCTGTAACTTCACATAGACATTCTAGTGAGTTTCACTAATAATACTGTCCATAATAAGGAAAAATGCCTCCCCTACATAAGATTTCCCCGTTTCTTTGTGCAGGTTTGGTATTTCATTATCATTCAGGCTCCGGCCACTATGCCTTCACCTTCATTGAGGCCCAGCTGGCCTGTCAGAGTGTCGGAGCCTCCATCGCCACACCACAGCAGCTGCAGGCAGCATATGAGGCTGGGTATCACCAGTGTGATGCAGGATGGTTATTGGATCAGACTGTAAGGTAAATCTGACATCAGACATTCAGAGCAGGTAAAGAGATTCCTGTCCCAGACAAAATGTCATCACAAATTCTCTTTTCTAGGTATCCCATTGTTTTCCCTCAAGATAAGTGTACTGGAGATCTAGGGGATCAACCTGGAGTTCGGTCCTATGGTTTGAGGCCAGCAGAGGAGAGATATGATGTGTACTGCTACATTGATGAGCTCAAAGGTTAGCTTGTAAAAGTACCCACTCTAAGAATAAAAGCACAGAGACACAGCTACTCTGTTAAGACATTATAAGTTACATAAATGTATTATTTGAAGTTATTTTCTTTCTTTTTCACCATCTTGATATATCCTCAGGTGAGGTTTTCCACGTGGGCTCCGCTGAGGGTTTCACCTATGACGAGGCTGCTTCTAGCTGTGAAGAACAAAATGCCGTATTGGCCTCCACCGGAGAGCTCTACGCAGCTTGGAAATTGGGTTTTGAGAAGTGCCGTGCTGGCTGGCTAGTGGATCGTAGCGTCCGCTATCCCATCAACAAACCTCGCTCTGAGTGTGGAGCTGGGAAATTAGGAGTGCACACTGTGTACGCTCAGCCCTATCAGTTGAGCTTCCCTGAACTTGATGTCAAATTTGATGCATACTGTTTCAGAGGTAAATGCTTGACTGTTATCTAACGGACTCATTCAGAATTCATATTTTCATTATCATTGATTTAGCATTTTTTTCTTAATTCTCACAGCAGATATTCTACTCATTGCAAATGAAACTGGATTGAACATTACAGATATCCCGGAAACCCTCCTTAACCTAACATCAATAACTGATTTGTTGAGGCATGGTAAGCTATATTCAAATCATGAATAAATTACTTTCTGACTTGTGCAGATATCCCTTTTATTTTCCATGTCCCTCAATAATTTTGTTATATGTCCCATTAGGTGTTTCTTCCATTGTCCCTCCCATCCTTGTGGAGACTTTGGACTCTGGCTTAGGTTCTGCGGATGGCGGTGCTTCTGGAGGTCACTCTGGAGACTCGTCTGGCTCTGGAGACCTGTCTGGTTCTGGAGACCAGGTAATCTCTGGAGATCTGTCTGGTTCTGGAGACAGAATTATCTCTGGAGATCTGTCTGGCTCTGGAGACCTGTCTGGTTCTGGAGACAGAATTATCTCTGGAGATGTGTCTGGCTCTGGAGAACTGTCTGGCTCTGGAGACTTGTCTGGTTCTGGAGACCTGGACCGCAGTGTGAATGCTGAGCTGCCCAGTGGAGCATCAGGTTTGAGCAGTACAGAAGCTTCTGGATCTCTCACTAGAAAAGGATCCAGCTTTACTGTTGTTTTTTCAGGCATTGATAGCACTGTGTCTGGAGAGGGCTCAGTTTCAGGAGGATTCCAAGAAGCCGGTGAAGGAAGCACAGAGATCTTTATCTTCCCTTCATCTGGAACGGGCTCTGGGGTGCTCAGTGGGGACCTGTCCGGATCTGGCACTGGATCTGGTTTCAGCTCTGCGGAGAGTGGCTCTTCTATCGATAGCTCTGGGCAAAGTGGACAGTTCTCAGGCATGTCATCCAGTTTCATTACCAGCCTGGACTTATCTGGCTTCAGTGGTTTCCCATCAGGATCCTTTTCTGGAAGTGCTAGTGGACAGTCAGGAGAGCCTTCGGGAAGTGGAGAACCTCAGATCTTACTGATAGATGGTGAATTGCTCGATGCATCCACCCCTATTACCCACAAGAAGTTTGAGCTTGGCGGAGGCCTACTGGCATTCAGTGGCTCTGGAGACATTTCAGGATCTGGGATCCTCATTGACGATCTCAGTGGCTCGGCCTCTGGTAGTGGCTCTGGGTTCTTTTCAGGCGTGACCTTTGTGGGGTCAGGTTTCACTGACCCTACAGTATTGTCCTCTGGAGGGCAGGAGACCTCTGGGTTATTACTCTACAGCACTGGACAGGGAAGAGGTGGACATTTGTCTGGATCTGGAAGCTCAAGTTTTCTTTCTGGGTCTGGATCTGGAATGTTTGCATCAGGAATATCTGGATCTGAGTCATCAACGAGCGGAGAAGAAGGTAGTGTTACATTCTTGACTGGGGATTTCATGACAGAAGTATACGTAGATACTATGCCACATATGGAGCTTGGACAGGGATCAGTGGAGTACAGTGGAGAAGGAGGCAGTAGCAGCAGTGGTTTCTACTCTGGTAGCAGAGAAACTCGCTTGTCTGCAGCCAGCGGCATGTTTTCAGGATCTTCCTCTGGAGATCTCCCACAGGTAATGCTGGCCTCTCCATCCAGCAAGTGGGCACTGACAGGAAGCACCACAGCACCACAGGAGGCCCTTAGTGGGGCTAAACTGTCACAGACCCCTGGTGACATTTATGGAGCTCCTGGCCCTGCGCTTGTTCCTGCAGGACTGGTTGCTCCTCCCATCACAGCTGCACCAGCCTCTGTGCAAACACCAGGCATTGTTGAGGGTAGGTTAACCTATTCCCTGTTTTTTAGTCATTGGTTTTTGACACGTTGTCGTGTATTTCGTGTGTGGGGGGATATGAAAATCAGTGATTGTTTAAATCTTTAAACATCCTCACAATATAACATTTAATGGAGCTTGTCATTAATAGAGGGAATAATGTTTTATTCCCTTACCTGTTTTTCTAGGTGGTCTTAACCCATGTAAACACAACCCCTGTGGTGCTGCTTCATGCACAGTAGAAGACGGGGTTGCTCTATGCCATGGTAAGTCCCAAAATGGGGACCAAGTACCATTTTTACTCTTCTCCTTTCTACTTATTATTAAATTCAATATTGTGAGATGATGCTTTGGTTTAACTGACTTCGTCCGTTGAGCTGTTTGCATGTTTTACATTGTTGGTCTGTATTCTGTTTATTAATCAGCTTATTGAGATATTTTTTGATACATATTTAACTGATTGTGATTTACTGTTTATGAATCAGTATTACTAGGCTTAACAAAAATATTTTATCTCTCTTTTCTGTTCTGTCTGTTGGTGTGTTCTGCATAATATTTTTGCTATGTTTGTGTTCCTTTGATTTCCTTATGTTCATTTTGTCTGTGTCTTGCTATGGTTCTCTGTATTTGTGTGGCCGATTGAATGTTAATGCGCTTGTCAAATATGTACCAGCTCTGCTCTGAGGTTGTACAGCCTCTGTGTCACACGTGTTATCACAATTGTCTTTAGCCGATATGTTGTTTTTGGTTTCGCTGTGCCAATATGCCGCCTCCACTTTGCTGTATGCATGCTAAACAACATATGTGCTTTCTGGCATCATATGGGCACTCTCATCCTGCTAGAATTAATATACTGATCTTTTGTTGCAACTAACCACAGATTCAAAACATAAACTTACTGCAAATATAAAACATTTTTGTTCTCTTTGCAGAAATCAACACATTTGGTATAAACCGAATATATATCATCATAATTTGGTAACCTCAAAAAAGCAATGAAAGACTTAAAATAGTAAAATGTATCTAAAACAAAGAACATAGATGATGTTTCGGTGTGCAGTAAGTCAAATGTGGATCAGAGGTTGCAGCAACTACAGTATTATTCACTAACCTCTCAGTCCTAAGGCATGATAGTCCTTCTATCACAGCCTCACCTTGCTGGCCAACCTCCCTCCCCCACCTCATGCTGAAACAGTAGTGTCACCCGCACCCTTTTTTGCAGAGGTAGATGTGTGCCATTCCAACCCTTGTGCCAATGGAGCCACCTGTGTGGAGAGTGCAGTCTCTTACAAATGCTTATGCCTACCCAGCTACGGAGGGGAACGCTGTGAGATCGGTATGAGATCAGCTTCAGCTAATAACTACTAACAACAGCCTCTCAAAAACAACCAAAGAGACAGAGAGAGATGCTAAACATCACCAGCCAATAGCATCATTACTCGCTGACCTCTGTGAAAATACAAAGTCATGAGGAGTCCTGGTGGCCCAGCAGTCGAAGATGTACAACATGTAGCTGCGATGTGCCTGGTTTGCCATGGGACCCTGTTTCCCTATGTGGGCAAAAGGCCATAAAAGGGTCAGTTCACCCCAATCACAAAAAAAACTAAACCTATTTTGCTTACCACCAGTGGCATCTAGTAATGCGGTAACTGTTCAGTGTTTTACTGCTCAAAACTGCAGGATGAATTTTCAAAAACAACAGGATAAACCACGAAAAACTTGTTAACAATTTTCACAGGGACAATTAATTGATATGAAGTACCTCCAATGACAACTGTTTGGTAGCACCGACTGTCTGTGGAAGTTTATCTGTGTGTGTTTGTGTCCAGCTCAGATTCTGATTGATTTCAGAACAAACTAGATTCTCTAGTTCTCAAAGCCTCGGAATAAGCACAACCTCAAGTTGAAAGATCTCTTTACACCAATTTGCGCTGCCCTGGGCAAATATTCCTTTAATGGTGGCTTTCCAATTGACTTTGTATGCAATCGTGTCACCTCTAAAGTTCACTTTCACAGTAGGAATGTAAAAATAATCTTAACTCAAGCTCCAAGCCTAATTCAGGGCATTCAAACATCTCTCACGGTCTTCATCAGCTTCAACATCCTTTCGTTGTATCTGCATTTATGTCATAAAATTACATCTGAGCCAATTCCATTGACAGATGAAGACTGTGACAAGCTCAGAAAAGCTCATTAGTGGACCTTGAGTTGAGATTTCTTCACAGATACTGATCCCAAGGTCCAAACTCATGTCTGTGGATTATTCTGGGTAACATGGACATTGTGCTGAAAGACGTGTTGTGAAAGGCATGTTGTATCTGGGGGTGAAAGAAATCTTAAGAACTGGATATCTAAAGGCAAATAAACCAAAGCTATCGGAAGGGCTAAATACCACTATGGGTAGGTGGGAAAATATGAAAATGTGTTTTTGTGTAATTTCGGTAAACCGACTCTTTAAATAAAGTCATTAAGGTGGAGCAAGAGAATGAAAAAAGCCTTTGAAAGTTAAATTAAAAGGCAAAAAATGGAAATTCACAACAACATTACTGCTGGGCTGAGCTCTCCCAGCTGAAGTAAAGCATTACATATCATGTTCCATTCTGTATTGGGATGTTTGTTTTGTACGTCAGGATGGAAACAACGTCCACTGTCAAATTTGTACTGGATGCCAGACCGACTTAGGGCATCGCAGACAGGAAACATGCTCCTCGCTGACTCACAATTACTTAATATGCAAAACACTACATGGGTTGTGAACAATATCAAGCACTCTATCAGCTGCTTAAACACTAATCCCACACAGATAGCAGAAAGAATGATAAGAATACAGAAGAGCTTCTCATCATCAGATACTGTGCTTTAGTTTTCTAACCCATTTGTAGTTGTGGATGAGGAAGGATATTTTTATTTATGAGTCTCATCTGAGTCTCAGTCCTAAAAACTGAAAAAAAAGACATATGTTTAGATAAAATTGCATTCAGGATACCATAAACTGAAATTTTTTTCAGTTTACTCTTTGGTGTTGCGGCTACAGATGAGCAGCAGTGTGAAGATGGTTGGACTAAGTTTCAGGGGAACTGCTACCTGCACTTCTCTGACAGAAAGATGTGGTTGGACGCTGAGCAGCGCTGCCGGGACCTGAACGCGCATCTAGTCAGCATCATCACCCCAGAGGAGCAACACTTTGTCAACTGTGAGTGCATACTGTGGCGTGTGTGTGTGTGTGTGTTTGTATTTAATGAGATGAAGACAGAGGGAGAAAAAATTTAAGTCACAATACTTTTTTGTCCCACAGCAAATGCACACGACTACCAGTGGATCGGGCTGAATGACAAGACAGTAGAGGATGACTTCCGCTGGACAGATGGCACTCCACTGGTGAGTGTGTTGGTGTGTTGTTCCTGTTATAGACAAGGCATAGTATGGTGTAGTGCAGTGGTTCCCAAGCTGTTTGGTTTGTAACCCCTTAAGACGAAGTCTTCTTGCTCCTTCTATCCCAGTTTGCATACAGTATGAATACAGGTGGTGGTCAGAGTGATTTTTCTCTCCCAGAAGGTTTCATCTAGATTTCTCTTCAGGACATGAATTAATAACTTAATAGGCATAGCAGGAACAGAACCTCTGTATGTTAATATTTCTTATTGGAAAGTCAGTAAAACTACAAAGACCACAAATAGATGCAAAAAAAACAACAAACAGACACAAATGACTATAAATAGACACAAAACAACTATAAAGAGACGCAAACAACTACAAAGAGACTCAAAAACCCACAAAGATATGCACAGTTAACACAAAGACATGCAAAACAACAAAAAAGAGACTCAAAACAATTACAAAGGCATGCAAAATGACCACAAAGAAACTAAAAAGAAGTGCAGAGGTAACAAAAAAATTATAACATACAAAGGCATGAAAAAAACCACAAGACTAATGACTACACGGAGACTCAAAACAAGTCTTTGTTTATACTTAAGACCTCCTCCATGCTACATTATTAATCACCAAGTAATCTAACCTAATACAGACTATACTTTTATTTTATTAATAATTTTATATTGATTTGCATTTAGTAGATAAACAATGTTGCATGAAAAGGTTTTTTGTGATTTTGGAGAGGTCTGTGCATGTATCTCTCTTCATAAACACAACCTCAGCTGCACCACTCCACCCACCTCAACACAAGTGGGTTTATTTAAAGGCACAAAATTACCCAACAGGTGCAAGCACAATACAATTAGCTTCATTAGCAGGTTTTTGTATGCAAAACAGCACTGTGTTTAAAAAATGTACTGGTGGAACTTTGGAAAGTTGCGGCAAAAGGTTAAACTTTGTTGCTAGACAACCTTACGTTTTTAGCTGGAGACTTCTGGACACCTGCATCCTAAGTGAAATGAAAGAAGGCGCTGCTTTTTGTCATGTAGTGCTAATATCTGTACCTTAAGGATGGGGTATTCCTGATATGATCTACTTTGTACAAAGTGTCGTCTGACCACACCTAAAGGCAAAAAGGATTTATTCTTGTTCAGAATATCCAGACTTGATGACGTGGCAAAAAGCCTGCCATCATGGAGAGGATCACAATGTAACAATAGCTTAAGTAGGGATAGTGACACACATTTGGACAGTCGTTGTGGCCCCTCTTACTTGTTCTCTGTGTCTTGTTGTAAAGTATGTTCCTACTTTATCTTCTTCTTTAGCAATACGAGAACTGGAGGCCAAATCAGCCAGATAATTACTTCAACTCTGGAGAAGACTGTGTGGTGATGATCTGGCATGAGAATGGCCAGTGGAACGATGTGCCCTGCAACTACCACCTGCCGTTTACTTGCAAGAAAGGCCCAGGTATGTTGGCCATTCAATTCAATTCAGTTAAATTTTTATAGCGCCATATCATAAAAAAATGATCTCAGGGCACTTTTTCTTATAGAGCTGGTCCAGACCAACTTTTTATATTTACAGAGACCCACTGCGACGGTGACGGTGATGCAAGTAAAAACTCCCTTTTAACAGCAGAACCAGGCTGTAGGTGGACGGTCATCTGCCTTGGGTTAAAGGGGGGGAGCAGGAGGAAGGAGAACATACAATAGTACAGTACAGTTCTAAATATAGATGTAAAGAAATAGTTGTGGTATTGGTATTGATGTTAATATTAATAAAAATAATATTTTAATAGCAATATAATAGTAATACTAATAATAACAGTAACAACAGCAGCGGCTGTTGAGCAGGGGCAGGGGGTTAGCAGGTGCAACCATAAATCCAGATGCTACAGCTCCGCAGGCAGAAATACCTGCAGAAAGCAACAGAAGGAGAGAGGCGGGAGAGGGGCGAGGGGGACACACAACTACAAGAAAAAGGTGAATTAGAAACAAGCATTAATGGCATATGAGTGTGTACAGATGGAGAGGGAGAGGAAGAGAGAGAAGAGAGTAGCCTGGCAGTCTAGGCCTATAGCAGCATAACTAAGGGGGGGGCTCAGGGTTCACCTGAGTCAGCCCTACTATAAGCTTTATCAAAGAAGAAAGTCTTAAGCCTACTCTTGAATGTGAGGAGGGTGTCTGCCTCCCGTAAACAAACTGGAAGCTGGTTCCACATAAGAGGAGCTTGATAGCTGAAAGCTCCGGCTCGAATTCTACTTTTAGAGACTCTAGGAACCACAAGGAACCCTGCATTCTGAGAGCGCAGTGCTCTAGTAGGGTGATATGGTACTATGAGCTCTTTGAGATATGATGGTGCCTGACCATTAAGTGCTTTGAATGTGAGGA